>CM036776.1:16349315-16511815 GCA_020796225.1 Arion vulgaris | reverse complement strand
ACGCTCCATATCGATCATTTGTTATCCCCTCTTTGTGATTTGTATGGGATCTGAGCCAATGAGCGATTTCGCGTGGTCCAGTTATGAGCCTACAAGTAGGCCAGCACATCCGATTTCTGCGATGCTTTTATTTACTAGGGTAGCTTTTATAGGCTCCTACCTCAGTCACCTCTTAGGACATGCCTTGTAGGTCGCAGTGTTACTATTCTTTGTTCCCGCCTGTGGGCTTCAGTAACACACGGGCGGCGGTAACACAAACAGTAAGGAGGTTTTTTCTCTACTAAAACAAAGCTCAGGATATTCCGCTCAAATGTGAAATCTGAGTTGCTGTATAGCTCGGAAACGAGATGAGTCACCAAGCTAAATATAAATGTGAAATCTGAGTTGCTGTATGGCTCGGAAACGAGATGAGTCACCAAGTTAAATACAAATGTGAAATCTGAGTTGCTGTATGGCTCGGAAACGAGATGAGTCACCAAGTTAAATACAAATGTGAAATCTGAGTTGCTGTATGGCTCCGAAACGAGATGAGTCACCAAGTTAAATACAAATGTTAAATCTGTGTTGCTGTATGGCTCGGAAACGAGATGAGTCACCAAGTTAAATACAAATGTGAAATCTGAGTTGCTGTATGGCTCGGAAACGAGATGAATCACCAAGTTAAATACAAATGTGAAATCTGAGTTGCTGTATGGCTCGGAAACGAGATGAGTCACCAAGTTAAATACAAATGTGAAATCTGAGTTGCTGTATGGCTCGGAAAAGTGGCGAGTCACCGAGCTAAATACAAATGTGAAATCTGTGTTGCTGTATGGCTCGGAAAAGTGGCGAGTCACCGAGCTAAATACAAATGTGAAATCTGTGTTGCTGTATGGCTCGGAAAAGTGGCGAGTCACCAAGTTAAATACAAATGTGAAATCTGAGTTGCTGTATGACTCGAAAACGAGATGAGTCACCAAGTTAAATACAAATGTGAAATCTGAGTTGCTGTATGGCTCGAAAACGAGATGAGTCACCAAGTTAAATATAAATGTTAAATCTGAGTTGCTGTATGACTCGAAAACGAGATGAGTCACCAAGTTAAATGTAAATGTTAAATCTGAGTTGCTGTATGACTCGAAAACGAGATGAGTCACCAAGTTAAATGTAAATACGATTCATACTTTTGTTAACGGATGTCTTCGGCGGATTATCAGATTGAGATGGTATGACAGAAGTTGCAAACATAGACCTGTGGATTAGAACATAGATTGAGATGGTATGACAGAAGTTGCAAACATAGACCTGTGGATTAGAACAGAGATTGAGATGGTATGACAGAAGTTGCAAACATAGACCTGTGGATTAGAACAGAGATTGAGATGGTATGACAGAAGTTGCAAACATAGACCTGTGGATTAGAACAGAATTGGAGATGGTATGATGACCAGTTAAGAAACAGTGAGACCTGTGGATCTAGAGTACATGACTTGAATGGTATGACAGAATTGAACATGAACCTGTGGATTAGAACGGAAAGATGAGTCCCAACAAAGTTGAAATACGATCTTTTGTTAGGAACTGATTATGATTGAGATGGTATGCAGAGTTGCAAACATAACCTGTGGATTAGAACAGACTGGAACCATGATGACCAGGTTAAGAGGGAAAAGGAGATAGTTGGTAATACCTATGCTCCACGAGGAGAGGAGGGTAAGGTCATTATTCACATCTCTAATTCCTGTGATACATACAGTACATTTCCCTCTTTATCGTCTCTCATCTAATGCCATCTTACATCCACAGACGATACTATCACCCCAGGCTGGGAACCGCTGTTTGAGAACTGACACATAACATTTCCTCTTTTAATGCCATTACATCGCGATTATCCCAGGTGTGGAACGAATGATTTTGATGCATAACTTTCTCTCAGGGAGGAGTAAGGATTATCACCCTAACCTGTGAACAACAGTACATTTCCTTCTTCTATTGCCATCTTACATCACAGACGATACTATCACCCCAGGCTGGAACGCTGTTTGAGAACGACACACTAACATTTCATACTCTGTTTAATCGGCTTAGTGTCGTTTGTGATTCCCATTAGAAGAATGATTTTGCATGCATAACCCGCTAAAAATCAGCGTTTCTCAACCTTTTGGTTAGTGCATACCACTTTAAAAATTCTCAAGTAATTGTCACTGCATTATTTAGTTATTTTAAAAACATGCAATTCACTTCGCATTGAGAATAATGCTTAGAATAATCGTTGATTTCAGAGCAAGGAAGTTCAAGGGTTAACGATCTCATTACGAGCAATCAAGTGTTTGAAACACTGCAAATATGAATAACATTAACGTATATGCACTCATGGTGCAATCTCACAACTGCCCCCTTGCACCCTTCCTCCAATAGCTGCTATATTTTTGTTAATGAGTTAAACAAAATTATAGTGCGTTCGAAAATTTTTGAACATTTTTAAAATCATCGACTTTGACAGAAATTATTGATTTTTATATTGTTATATAGATAACAGTAACGACCTTCGTAAAGTATTTTTGTCCACCCAAACCTTTAGTACTATACGATTTTACATATTTGTTATGAGTAAAGTAACAGCGATGTTGATTTAGTATACATGTAGAAGTTTAACAGTACCGTAGTCAAGTACAATTATAATCATATAATTCATATAATTATGCATTTGTGTGCTCCACGTGCAATTCAACACAAGTGAAAATCAGGAATCCCGTTGAATTAATCATTTCACACTCTATCTGAGCGATTGTCATTGGCGTATGCACACACCATTTATTTTCATTGATATAAGTGGAAGGTATCATTTGTTCACTAGTTCACTCTGCTTTTTATAATATTGACTAGGGATAATCCTTTTGCAAACATTCGCCATCATTTTGTGTGTTATTGTAAATTCTAAACGTTGATTATCATTTTGTTTCGTTTATGCAAAATTATATAACAAAATCACTTTTTCCATCGACCAAGTTACCTACCAATTAGTTAAATATGAATTCGTGAGGTTGCGAGGTATATAAGACTGCTTGCAAAAAATTACTGTTATGCTTCAGGTAGATTTCGTATAAATTAAACCTTAGTGTGTTCATGCATTTTGGAATGAACTATAGCTAAACATGTTAGCAAGAAGTTTCGCAATATCTGGAGATCTAACACGTACGGCACTCAAACAAAATTTTGGTTATATACAAAACAACTTATAGACAATCTTTCTATATGGACAATCTTTCTATATGGACAATCTTTCTATATGGACAATCTTTCTATATGGACAATCTTTCTATATGGACAATCTTTCTATATGGACAATCTTTCTATATGGACAATCTTTCTATATGGACAATCTTTCTATATGGACAGTCTTTCTATATGGACAATCTTTCTATATGGACAATCTTTCTATATGGACAATCTTTCTATATTTGAACAATCTTTCTATATGGACAATCTTTCTATATGGACAATCTTTCTATATGGACAATCTTTCTATATGGAAAAACTTTCTACATGGACAATCTTTCTACATGGACAATCTTTCTATATGGACAATCTTTCTATATGGACAGTCTTTCTATATGTACAATCTTTCTATATGGACAATCTTTCTATATGGACAATCTTTCTATATGGACAATCTTTCTATATGGACAATCTTTCTATATGGACAATCTTTCTATATGGACAATCTTTCTATATAGACAATCTTTCTATATGGACAATCTTTCTATATGGACAATCTTTCTATATGGACAATCTTTCTATATGGACAATCTTTCTATATGACAATCTTTCTATATGGACAATCTTTCTATATGGACAATCTTTCTATATGGACAATCTTTCTATATAGACAATCTTTCTATATGACAATCTTTCTATATGGACAATCTTTCTATATGGACAATCTTTCTATATAGACAATCTTTCTATATGGAACTGAAACTTGGAAAATGAATAATAAAAAAAAGACAAGAAACAAAAACTTCAAGTGGGACAGGAGGGGCTATTTACTGGAGTTTGAGAGCAAAGTGAAGGAGACGAATGCCTGGAGGTGAAATTTGAAGACAGATTAAGAATGTGCGGCGAAGCTGGAGGAGATAGCTGGGGGTGGGTGTTTTGATGTGTTAGTTGAGGGCCTATGCCCAGCTGGGGTTTACCATTATCTTATTTATCATTTATCGCCGTTTCCATCTGTTGTATTATTTCAGTCGCTGTTATCGTCTGTAGTAGAATGTGTATGTCTGTCTGTTTTCTTCTCTTCCACCTTTTACTTCTTTATATAGTAGTGTTGGGAGGGGAGGTAAAGCAACGAGTGATTTTGTGTGTTTTTGTTTTCAGGCACTTTGTAAGCTAATATTCGTTTTCGTAAGGCTGTTCGTGATACCGTCGCTCCAGCTTTTGAGTGGTCTTCCTCTTGTTTTGTACTCGTTATACTTTTTCTGTGTGGCTCTCTGTTATAGTCGATTCCAGGGCATTCTTGACAGGTGTCCAAGCCATTTAATCTGTTGTTGTTTTATGAATTGCATGACTGGTTTCACATCCAGTCTTCTTCTGATTTCTTCATTTCTAATTTTGTCTCTTATTGTCACATCTGCAGCTCTTCTAAGGCCCCATCATCTCTGTCGTTATGATTTTCCGCTCATTGATGCGCTGTTTGTTTGAAGCCTTGTTTTGGTTCTGTGTCAACGCTCATTAGTTGATGTTACTGACTATATTCAGTACTGGCCAGGCTGTAGTAGAATTTGTCCTGGTTAACTCTGTTATCTACAGGCGTCGCCTGTGATCTAGGTCACACGATAAGAACACAGACAACTACATGTTCGGAACACATACACGTATTAAACTGTGTGGGCTGTTGTCTACGTCACAAACCGAAAGTGATGATTTATATAGCAGAAATATTTACTTAATTACGTTGTGCTACTAGGGCCACGCATAAACAATGAGCAAAGCACAGTTGCAAAAAATAACGCCATTGAAATGCAATACCTATGAAATGTTACCAACAACACCAGAAAAGACAGAGTCACCAACATCAGCATAAGAAAGAAAGTTGGGACATAACATTATTTGAATTACATTGAAAAACAAATAATTAAGTGGTTCAGATACGCAATAAGAACGGAACCAAACTCCACAGTATACACAGTCTTCTACAAATAGAACATCAGGAAAGAATGCGAGAGGGAAGACCACAAAAGAAGGATAGATGGCATAGCAGAATTCTGTCAATAAGAAAACATAACTATCAACCAAGCCACTAGAACAGCGCAGGACAAAAACAGAAAACCACGACACTGGGCAACAACCCAGTAGCAGTGTGACGACATTGGGCAATAATCCGGTAGCAGTGTGACGACACTGGGTAACAATCCGGTAGCAGTGTGACGACACTGGGTAACAATCCGGTAGCAGTGTGACGACACTGGGCAACAACCCGGTAGCAGTGTGACGACACTGGGCAACAATCCGGTAGCAGTGTAACGACACTGGGAACAATCCGGTAGCAGTGTGACGACACTGGGCAACAATCCGGTAGCAGTGTGACGACACTGGGCAACAATCCGGTAGCAGTGTGACGACACTGGGCAACAATCCGGTAGCAGTGTGACGACACTGGGCAACAACCCGGTAGCAGTGTGACGACAAAAGAAGAAAAGGAAGATTTCCTTAAATTAATATTATGAAGATCGCTTGACCGAAGCTATCGTCACGCGTGTGGCGATATATTCATAAATATAAGAAACAGTTGACCTTATCAATGAGTCAAACATTATCTGGTATTTAAAACGAACAAATTGTGCTTCACCGGAGATCGTTATTTAACGACGAAGGTGGAGGTAACTTAGGTATGTGTGTTGTATACAATCTAAATTCTATCATAATTGAATCCGACATTACTGGATTTTCTCAGTAATGTTCGTTTGATGGTTTCCTTAATGTTTATTCTTTCTTGAACGCTTTGCCTCCCATTTCAATATCTTCTGTATGATTCTTTGAACATTTATTATTAGAGTACAGATGGGCATCAGATGGGCTTCAGATGGGTTTCAGATGGGCTTCTGTAGCTTGTTGATTAGAGTACAGATGGGCTTCAGATGGGCTTCAGATGGGTTTCAGATGGGCGTCTGTAGCTTGTTGATTAGAGTACAGATGGGCGTCTGTAGCTTGTTGATTAGAGTACAGATGGGCGTCTGTAGCTTGTTGATAACGAGCACGAATCAAAATATCTTCACCATCTTCAAAATTACATAAGAACCCTCGCCTGTGCTACGGATTTCGCGCACTGCAGCTGAGATTTTCCTGTGTAAGAAAGAGATTGGAGCACATATTGTTACTCACCGAAGTGCAATGATAATGGTCCAATCAATCAATCAATTAATTAATTAATCAATCAATCAATCAATCGTATGCCAGTAGGAGCATTGGTTAAGGCAGTTCTCTGATGGACAATGGATGAGAAACATGAAGAAAAAGATGTGTGTAAAAATAGTTGAAAGGTTATAATGTTGGAAACACGTCATAGAAAAGCTGCAGAACAACAACACTAGAAATATTATGTAGAACCGTTATGTGTCAAACGGGATGCGAAGAGAATATAGATATCAGAGGAAACTGCAATGGACCGAAGTAACATTCTTAACGCATTGAGACACCCGTGTTGCTGGGGCCCGCAAGGAAGCAAAGAATAGTAACACTGCGACCTACAAGGCATGTCATAAGAGGCGACTGATGTAAGACCTAGGGCAGCTACTCTAGTAAATAAAAAAGAGTCAAAGAGATCGGAAGTGCTGGAATATTTATATGCGCATAACTGGAACAACGTACAATCGCTCTTAGGTTCGGATCACATACACATCACAAAGAGTGGTTAACAAGTGGTCGATATGAGCGTTCGAAGAAGAAGAAGAAGAGGGAGCTGCCATAGACGGAAGTGACATTCTTAACGCATTGAGTTATTCCAAAACAGAGTAGTTTCAGGATTGTGAATGACATCGCTGAGCAGATTGAGGGAGATGAGTATCGAAATGCTACAACCCGAGAAGAACGACATATCAAATATGCAAAAAAAAGATTTATTAATCCTCTTCTTCTTTGAACGCTCCATATCGATCACTTGTCAACCACTCTGTGTTATTTGTATGTGATCTGAGCCTAAGAGCGATTATACGTTGTGCCAGTTATGCGCCTACAAGTAGGCCAGCTCATCCGATTTCTGCGCTGCTTTTTATTTACTAGGGTAGCATTCCTAGGGCAGTGAGAGGCGACCAGGGCCTACATTAGTTGCCTCTTACGACATGCACTGTAGGTGGCAGTGTTACTATTCTTTGCTTCCCTTGCGGGCCCCGGTACCTCACGGACGGATTTATTAATCAACAACGAACTGTAGTATTGGGCCGCTGGCACACACTTTAGTCATTTTTTAACTCTCCTTCCCATATGTTAGGATTGATACAAGATTGGAACTGAAGATTAGTAATTTAGTTTTAAAACCATATAATTTGCATACTATTATATAATATAATCTCAGTTATCGACTAAGCCAGATAGTATGCGCCGTGAAAAATAGGGAAAGAGGGGTGTGTATAGTTAGCAAGTTTGAGAACCGCTGAAATATTTTAACGAAGCTATTTATAGCAAATATTAAAAAAAATAATAAAAGTCAAAACTGAAAACGACGTATTTATATTTAGCTTCTGTGCAACTTTAACAGGCAATGATCGTCTCTCAAACGTTGCCAGGTACTCTGGGGTGATTGCTGGGAAACGTTATTCCGCGCCAGTGAGTACTGAAGCAGGCGTACATAATTTTAAACATCAGAAAAGAAAGACGGACATGTGAACTGATGGAACCATTTAGCGAGCACTTGAGAACTTCTAATTTATTTTGCTTATACATAAGTTGTCATAATAAACTGATACGCGCACGCACATATATATATATATATAAATTCATACGTTATATATTTTATCTAGCAGGACAGAGATAAAGTGTTTACACAGAATGCTGAGAGTAACAAGAAGAGACCGTTTAGAAATGAAGACATCAGGAAATAGTGGATACAACATCAGTATTAAACTTCATCACGAAACTACAAATTAAATGTTTCGGCTACACAAGTAGATTACCAAAAGACAGTGCGCCTCACAGAGTAATGATACACAGATACAGTGGATACAAAGCAAAAGACAGTGCACCTCACAGAGCAATGATACACCTATACAGTGGATACAAAGCAAAAGACAGTGCACCTCATAGAGCAATGATACACAGATACAGTGGATACAAAGCAAAAGGCCGTCAACGCCAAAGTGGGACCTTTGAAATATCAGATTCAGGTAAAAACATTATTTATGAAGCACACACAAAAGACTGACCTATAAGTCTATTTTTTATCCCGACGCTGAGAGATAAAACATGATTAGAGAAACTAAGAAGATATCGTATATCAGCTTGTAATATCAGTGTGTATCAGTTAATTGTGTACATTGTTGTGGTATCAAGTGATGACAAGTTGATAACGTATCAGTTGTATATCAAATTGTGTATCAGTGTGTATCAGTTGTATATCAGTTGTATATCAGTTGTATATCAGTTGTATATCAGTTGTATATCAGTTGTAAAGCTAATCGAGTTAGTGTTAATTCATTGTATATCATTTTATCAGCTATCAGTGTAATCAGTTTATATCAGTAAGTATACAGTTGTATTCAGTTATATATCATCGTTATCAGTTGTATATCAGTCATATATCAGTTGTATATCAGTTGTGTATCAGTCGTATATCAGTTGTATATCAGTTGTATATCAGTTGTATATCAGTTGTATATCAGTTGTGTATCAGTTGTATATCAGTTGTATATCAGTTGTGTATCAGGTAGTATCAGTTGTTATGCATGTATCAGTTGTTATCAGTTGTATATCAGTTGTTATAGTTGTAATCAGTGTGTATCAGTTATATCAGTTGTATATCAGTTTTAATTACAGTTTTATCAGTTGTATATCAAGCTGCTATCAGTTGTATATCAGTTGTGTATCAGTTGTATATCAGTTGTGTATCAGTTGTATATCAGTTGTATATCAGTTGTGTATCAGTTGTATATCAGTTGTGTATCAGTTGTATATCAGTTGTATATCAGTTGTATATCAGTTGTTTATCAGTTGTATATCAGTTGTATATCAGTTGTATATCAGTTGTACGTATCAGTTGTATATCAGTTGTGTATCAGTTGTATATCAGTTGTATATCAGTTGTATATCAGTTGTTTATCAGTTGTATATCAGTTGTATATCAGTTGTATATCAGTGTATATCAGTTGTATATCAGTTGTAGTATCAGTTGTATATCAGAGTATTTGTATACAGTTGTATATCAGTCTATATCAGTGATATCAGTTGTATATCAGTTGTATATACAGTTCGTCATTCAGTTGTATATCAGTTGTATATCAAGTTGTATATCAGTCTATATTTATCAGTTGATATCAGATGGTATCAGTTGTATATCAGTTGTATATCAGTTGTGATATCAATTGTTGCTTATCAGTTGTCATAATCAGATTGTATATCAGTTGATCAGTATATCAGTATGTGTATAGTTATACAGTTGTATTTTTACAGTATACGTGTATCAGTTGTTATCAGTTAATCAGTATATCAGTTGTATATCAGAATATGTATCAGTACATGATATCAGTTGTATATCAGTTGTTATCAGTTGTGATATCAGTTGTATATCAGATTGTATATCAGTTGTAATCAGTTGTATATCAGTTGTAACAGTATCATACAGTTGTGTATCAAGTTGATACGTATACAGTGTATATCAAGATCGTGTATCAGTTGTACGTATCAGTTGATAATATACAGTTGTATCAGTTGACATGTATATCAGTTACAGGTATATCAGTTGTATATCAAACATATAGTTGTAAGTAATCAGTTGTATATCAGTTCGTGTATATCAGTTGAGTATACAGTTGTATATCAGTTGTTATCAGTTGTATATCAGTTGTGTATCAGTTGTTATCAGTTGTTATCAGTGTTATCAGTTGTATATCAGTTGTTATCAGTATATGTTATCTAGTTGTATATCAGTTGTAGTATCAGTTGTATATCAGTTTGTATATCGAGTTGTATATCAGTTGTATATCAAAGTTGTATATCAGTTGTATCATGTACAGTTGTATCAGTTGTATATCAGTTGTATATCAGTTGTATATCAGTTGTATATCAGTTGATATATCAGTTGTATATCAGTTGTATATCAGTCTTATATCAGTTGTATATCATGTTATCGTTGTATATCAGTTGTATATCAGTTGTATATCAGTTGTATATCAGTTGTATATCAGTTGTATATCAGTTGTATATCAGTTGTATATCAGTTGTATATCAGTTGTATATCAGTTGTATATCAGTCGTATATCAGTTGTATATCAGTCTTATATCAGTTGTATATCAGTTGTATATCAGTTGTATATCAGTTGTATATCAGTTGTATATCAGTTGTATATCAGTTGTATATCAGTTGTATATCAGTTGTGTATCAGTTGATATATCATGTATGTAATATCAGTGTATATCATTGTAATCAGTTGTATATCAGTTGTATATCAGTTATGTATCAGTGTATATCAGTTGTATATCAGTTGTATCGTAGTATACTCAGTATTGAAAGAATGCTCTGTTATCATCTACCATATAGAACCACATTGAAAGAATGCTCTGTTATCATCTACCATATAGAACCACATTGAAAGAATGCTCTGTTATCATCTACCATATAGAACCACATTGAAAGAATTGTATCATCATTGTTAATAGTCTGTATATCCATATAGAACCACATTGAAAGAATGCTCTATTATCATCTACCATATAGAACCACATTGAAAGAATGCTCTATTATCATCTACCATATAGAACCACATTGAAAGAATGCTCTCTTATCATCTACCATATAGAACCACATTGAAAGAATGCTCTGTTATCATCTACCATATAGAACACATTGAAAGAATGCTCTGTTATCATCTACCATATAGAACCACATTGAAAGAATGCTCTGTTATCACCTACCATATAGAACCACATTGAAAGAATGCTCTGTTATCAACTACCATATAGAACCACATTGAAAGAATGCTCTGTTATCATCTACCATATAGAACCACATTGAAAGAATGCTCTGTTATCATCTACCATATAGAACCACATTGAAAGAATGCTCTATTATCATCTACCATATAGAACCACATTGAAAGAATGCTCTGTTATCATCTACCATATAGAACCACATTGAAAGAATGCTCTGTTATCATCTACCATATAGAACCACATTGAAAGAATGCTCTGTTATCATCTACCATATAGAACCACATTGAAAGAATGCTCTGTTATCATCTACCATATAGAACCACATTGAAAGAATGCTCTGTTATCATCTACCATATAGAACCACATTGAAAGAATGCTCTGTTATCATCTACCATATAGAACCACATTGAAAGAATGCTCTGTTATCATCTACCATATAGAACCACATTGAAAGAATGCTCTGTTATCATCTACCATATAGAACCACATTGAAAGAATGCTCTGTTATCATCTACCATATAGAACCACATTGAAAGAATGCTCTGTTATCATCTACCATATAGAACCACATTGAAAGAATGCTCTGTTATCATCTACCATATAGAACCACATTGAAAGAATGCTCTTTTATCATCTACCATATAGAACCACATTGAAAGAATGCTCTATTATCATCTACCATATAGAACCACATTGAAAGAATGCTCTGTTATCATCTACCATATAGAACCACATTGAAAGAATGCTCTGTTATCATCTACCATATAGAACCACATTGAAAGAATGCTCTGTTATCATCTACCATATAGAACCACATTGAAAGAATGCTCTGTTATCATCTACCATATAGAACCCCATTGAAAGAATGCTCTATTATCATCTACCATATAGAACCACATTGAAAGAATGCTCTATTATCATCTACCATATAGAACCACATTGAAAGAATGCTCTGTTATCATCTACCATATAGAACCACATTGAAAGAATGCTCTGTTATCATCTACCATATAGAACCACATTGAAAGAATGCTCTATTATCATCTACCATATAGAACCACATTGAAAGAATGCTCTGTTATCATCTACCATATAGAACCACATTGACAAGAATGCTCTGTTATCATCTACCATATAGAACCACATTGAAAGAATGCTCTGTTATCATCTACCATATAGAACCACATTGAAAGAATGCTCTGTTATCATCTACCATATAGAACCACATTGAAAGAATGCTCTGTTATCATCTACCATATAGAACCACATTGAAAGAATGCTCTGTTATCATCTACCATATAGAACCACATTGAAAGAATGCTCTGTTATCATCTACCATATAGAACCACATTGAAAGAATGCTCTGTTATCATCTACCATATAGAACCACATTGAAAGAATGCTCTATTATCATCTACCATATAGAACCACATTGAAAGAATGCTCTGTTATCATCTACCATATAGAACCACATTGAAAGAATGCTCTGTTATCATCTACCATATAGAACCACATTGAAAGAATGCTCTGTTATCATCTACCATATAGAACCACATTGAAAGAATGCTCTGTTATCATCTACCATATAGAACCACATTGAAAGAATGCTCTGTTATCATCTACCATATAGAACCACATTGAAAGAATGCTCTATTATCATCTACCATATAGAACCACATTGAAAGAATGCTCTGTTATCATCTACCATATAGAACCACATTGAAAGAATGCTCTGTTATCATCTACCATATAGAACCACATTGAAAGAATGCTCTGTTATCATCTACCATATAGAACCACATTGAAAGAATGCTCTGTTATCACTCTACCATATAGAACCACATTGAAAGAATGCTCTGTTATCATCTACCATATAGAACCACATTGAAAGAATGCTCTATTATCATCTACCATATAGAACCACATTGAAAGAATGCTCTGTTATCATCTACCATATAGAACCACATTGAAAGAATGCTCTGTTATCATCTACCATATAGAACCACATTGAAAGAATGCTCTATTATCATCTACCATATAGAACCACATTGAAAGAATGCTCTGTTATCATCTACCATATAGAACCACATTGAAAGAATGCTCTGTTATCATCTACCATATAGAACCACATTGAAAGAATGCTCTGTTATCACCTACCATATAGAACCACATTGAAAGAATGCTCTGTTATCATCTACCATATAGAACCACATTGACAAGAATATAAAAATAAAGAGCAAAAATAATATCACACAAAAGACGAAGTATGTAACATGAGTTCATGTAACATCCTGGAGATCTGCAGAGAAAAAAGCAACAATGAACTGAACGACGGGGACTGGATTCGAACCCATTATCTTCAGAACTCAATGCAACTAGCTCAAACTCTTTCAATCGCAGACCATCACACTTCCAATCTAGTACTACATAGAGCCTGTACTTATAAAAATATTTTTTTCGATCCAGAAGCACTTGAGCTTTCAGCCCTTCGACTCGGTGCCATGGATATCGTAACCCGTCGGTTCGGTGCCACGAACACCGTAAATATGGAGAACCTGTGGCTTTTCTGCCAGTCCGCGTAATTGAACCGCACTCACAGAGAGCTTGTCACCCGTCGTCGAACGCGCTACGAACACGCTGGGCAGGCGAGTACTGTACTTATATTATAGATTGTACGTATATGTACTGACATAGACATACAGTTGGCAAACTATCAAAGCGAGCGTGGGACAACATTATAGTTCTTTACTATAAGGCTCAGAAGCATGGACAACCTACTCAGGACACGAGAGAAACGTAACATCTTTCACCTTCGATATCTCAGCAAGATTATGAACATCAGGTGGTACGACAAGATAGCTAACTCTGAAATACTGCAACGTGCACATCTGCCCTCCATCATGGGCATTCTCAGCAGTAGACGGCTAAGATGGTTGGGGCATGTGAGAAGAATGGAAACTTGTTGTCGCATACCAAAACAAGTGTTGTTCTGTGAACTTTCGGAGGGAAGAGGCACCAGGGTAGACCACTGCTCAGATATAAAGATGTCTGCAAGGCATCAATGATGACCTTTTCAATAAGTCCCAGCACATGGGAAGGACTAGCTGATGACAGAGTTGTGTGGAAAACGATATTGCGCAAGGGCGCAGTCTTTTGAGAATAGACTTATGTATGAGCTGAACGACAAGAGAGAAAAGAGAAAACTCAGAAGTTGTCACAGTAAAACACTTGCCAATTGACCGTCTGTAAAAACGAAAAAGGCCATATACTAATATAGACCCTGTACTGACATAGAGACTGTACTGACATAGACTGTACTGACATAGAAACTGTACTGACATAGAGACTGTACCGAGATAGAGACTGTACTGACATAGAGACTGTACCGAGATAGAGACTGTACCGAGATAGAGACTGTACTGACATAGAGACTGTACCGAGATAGAGACTGTACTGACATAGAGACTGTACCGACATAGAGACTGTACCGACATAGAGACTGTACTGACATAGAGACTGTACCGACATAGAGACTGTACTGACATATGCAGGTAAACAAGAAATAAACAAGTAAAAAAATCTCAATAAACCAGACAACAAAATATAGTTTAACGAAAGAATTGTGATAGCACCAACTTTTTGTCTTTCTAATCCCGTTTTGTCTCTCTAATCCCGTTTTGTCTCTCTAATCCCGTTTTGTCTCTCTAATCCCGTTTTGTCTCACAACGTCAGGATAATACGACATTTATAGAATGGATTTTTGTGTGCGCTTTATAAACAGTGTGTCGTCGCTTCTGTTATCTCTGAGGTCCACCTGTTGCGTATCCTGCTTTTCGCTTGGCCATCCTCGTGATAGTAGGTCTGACATTCTTACTGCGTGGCTAAATCTCTGAGGCAGATTGGCGACTGTAGAATACGTTATCCTATTCCTCATTGTGAGGGGTCGTTGCACCATGTTATGCGTCTTACGGCCTGGTGCATCCGTTTTCTGCAAGCATTTGTTTCGGGTTAGCATTCCTTAGCGGACACGTGCATCCGATTTCAACCAAACCTCCTTAGTCTCCTCTTACGACATGCGTAGCAGGTAACAGTGGTTCTATTCTTTACACTCCAAATTTGAGTCCTGGTAACCACTAGGGGAGGGGCAATACAATAGTTAACCAAAAAAAAAAAAAAAAATTGCAAAAGCTGAAAGATCGTATTCATAGGAGTGCTGAAAAAAGCTTCAAAATAATTTGCATTCTTGAAATCTGATTAACCCTTTCGTCCTTTTGAGCCAAATACAGGCTCACAATATTTTGTAAGATAACCCAAAGACACTATGTTGGCTAATTCAGTATATATTGCAAAATAAATGTGTCTGAAGGTTAAAAAGCACACAATTACGTTGGGAAAAGGTCAACGATAAAGACGGAATAATAAAATAGGGCGCAACGAACGTATGGCACGGTCGCCATGTCATCCGCAGGCGCCGGGCTGGACAATACTGCTTAAGACCATTCTTCCTGCAGTAACATACTAATGTGAATGGGGAATGATAAAACACCTGCAGCAACATAATGCTGTCAATGATGGAACATAAAACATGAAAGAAGAAAATCGATAGCTCTAAAATAACAAAGTATTATGGAAATATTATTAAAACACCATGGAGACGGGATGTGACAAATATAAACAGACTACAAAACGGGAACATAAAGATATACTGACTCATAAACAATATGGGATCACGAGAGAGGGAGAGAGAGAGAGAGAGAGAGATACAATATGGGATCACGAGAGAGAGAGAGAGAGAGAGAGATACAATATGGGATCACGAGAGAGAGAGACGGAGATAAACAATATAGGATCATGAGAGACAGAGAGAGAGAGAGAGACAGAGAGAGAGGAAAAGAGAGAGAGAGACGGAGATAAACAATATGGGATCATGAGAGACAGACAGAGAGAGAGAGAGAGAGAGAGACAGAGAGAGAGGAAAAGAGAGAGAGAGAGACGGAGATAAACAATATGGGATCATGAGAGACAGACAGAGAGAGAGAGAGAGAGAGACAGAGAGAGAGGAAAAGAGAGAGAGAGAGACGGAGATAAACAATATGAGATCATGAGAGAGAGAAAGAGAGAGAGACAGAGAGAGAGAGAGGAAAAGAGAGAGAGAAAGAGAGAGAGGGAGATACACAATATGATTTCTCGGAAACTTGAATATTCTGTCACTTTCTTTTTCTTATTTTTCTTCGAACGCTTGTTAACCATTCTTTGTGATTTGTATGTGATCTGAGACTAAGAGCGATTGTACGTTCTGCCAGTTATGCGCTTACAAGTAGGCCATCACATCCGATTTCTGCGATGCTTTTTATTTACTAGGGTAGCTTCCCTAGGGCTTATGAATATAAAAGCAGGCTTTGAAGTGGGGTACAGAGGGTTCAAGAAAGAGAGGACAGCATAAGGAGACCCTGAAACGAACTTTGCTGAGAGAGGCAAGAAATATCAGTCTCAATTCCATGGAAGAGATTGAGCGAGTTGCCCAGGAAAGAGCAGTACGGATAAATTGCTTGCAGGCCCTATATAACGTCTAATAGTACGAGAGGAATTATTGATTATTCCCTAGGGAACTACCTCAGTTGCCTCTTACGACATGTTATGTAGTTCGCAGTGTTACTTCTTCTTTGCCCTCCTTGCGAGCCCCGGCTACAAAAGGGCATTTTGTCACGTTAAATGGCACATCGGTTTCGTGAGAGCAGTAACGGAGGACTTTGGTCACTACGATCACGTTGTGACCAGAACTGAGCAATATCAGCGAGGAAATTAAAAGGATGATATGGAAGTGGTTGGGACATTGATTGAGACAACACCCAAACGTGACTTTGAAATGGAATCCGGAAGATCTAGTCTCCACTTGCTCCCTGTCATATAATCTCCATTTACTCCCTATCATCTATTATCCACTCACTCCCTGCCATCTAATCTCCTCTTACTCCTTGTCATGTAATCTCCACTTACTCCCTGTCCTCAAATCTCCACTTTCTACTTGTATTCAAAACCTCACTCCCTGTCATCTAAACCTCACTTCTTTCTCCCCTAGTCATTTAAACCTCACTTACTCCTGTCATCTAAAACCTCACTTACTCCTGTCATGTGGTCCTCACTCTACTACTCTATTTCATCTCTGAAACACCACTCTAGCTTCCACCTTCGTATGGTTTGTCCTAAAACTTACCCCTGTCAAAGCTCACTTACTCCCTGTCATCTAAACCTCACTCCCTGTCATCTAAAACCTCACTTACTCCCTGTCATGTGGTCCTCACTTACTCCCTGTCATCTAAACCTCACTTACTCCCTGTCATGTGGTCCTCACTTACTCCCTGTCATTTAAACCTCACTTACTCCCTGTCATGTGGTTTTCACTTACTCCCTGTCATTTAAACCTCACTTACTCCCTGTCATCTAAAACCTCACTTACTCCCTGTCATCTAAACCTCACTCCCTGTCATCTAAAACCTCACTTACTCCCTGTCATGTGGTCCTCACTTACTCCCTGTCATCTAAACCTCACTTACTCCCTGTCATGTGGTCCTCACTTACTCCCTGTCATTTAAACCTCACTTACTCCCTGTCATTTAAAACCTCACTTACTCCCTGTCATCTAAACCTCACTCCCTGTCATCTAAAACCTCACTTACTCCCTGTCATGTGGTCCTCACTTACTCCTAGTCATTTAAACCTCACTTACTCCTAGTCATTTAAATCTCACTTACTCCTAGTCATTTAAACCTCACTTACTCCTAGTCATTTAAACCTCACTTACTCCTTGTCATTTAAACCTCACTTACTCCTTGTCATCTAAAACCTCACTTACTCCTAGTCATTTAAACCTCACTTACTCCTAGTCATTTAAACCTCACTTACTCCTAGTCATTTAAACCTCACTTACTCCTAGTCATTTAAACCTCACTTACTCCTTGTCATTTAAACCTCACTTACTCCTAGTCATTTAAACCTCACTTACTCCTAGTCATTTAAACCTCACTTACTCCTAGTCATTTAAACCTCACTTACTCCTAGTCATTTAAACCTCACTTACTCCTAGTCATTTAAACCTCACTTACTCCTAGTCATTTAAACCTCACTTACTCCTAGTCATTTAAACCTCACTTACTCCTAGTCATTTAAACCTGACTTACTCCCTGTCATGTGGTCCTGACTTACTCCCTGTCATGTGGTCCTCACTCTCATACAATGAGCTACTATTTACATGCATCCCTTTTTGCTGAAACAAAACCACTCCATAGCATTTCCAACCGTTACGTATGAAGTTTGTCACTCAATATTCCTACACCCAAGCATGCAAGAGATAGGTCGACCACTTTCGTTTCTCATTATGAAACTTCTGGCTCGGAAAATAAACCCAAAATACATTTTATTTTCAATTAAAAAAACGAACGTTACCTGCTGTACTCTAATCCACCCCACTCCTTCTCATTACTCCGCCCCACTCCTTCTCATTACTCCGCCCCACTCCTTCTCATTACTCCGCCCCACTCCTTCTCATTACTGCGCCCCACTCATTCTCATTACTCCGCCCCACTCTTCTCATTCTCCCTCTCATTACTCCGCCCCACCTCATTCTGCCCCTCATTACTCCGCCCACTCATTCTCATTACTCCGCCCCACTCATTCTCATTACTCCGCCCCACTCCTTCTCATTACTCCAACCTACTCCTTCTCATTACTCCGCCCCACTCCTTCTCATTACATCTTCAAATACACATTTATCCCATTAACAGAATATCATAAATTTAAATAAATAAAAAATAATAAAATAATAATAATATAGACTGACACTTTAATCCCCATAGAGCACTGATATGCCAGAAGGCACGCAATAAAGTGCATGAGAAATCATTAAAAATGAATATTCTATACTTTCATATCTGCTTCCACTTCCCTGAGTATCTGGCATATATCTATATCTGAGATTTATGAGAGCACATGGTTGATAAATTGTTGCATTTATAATTAGATGTTATAATATACAAAGAGTTTCGTGCCGCTGCCATAACATATTAATATACAATACTATACGTTTTTCGCATAGAAGACCATAACTCTCCTGACGTTGAGAAACAGAATCCACTTGCATAGAAGGCCATAACTCCCTCGGGTTTAGAACCATAACCCACTTGCATAGAAGATCATAAACCAATTATATAGAAGACCATAACCATCTGGCGATGAGGACCAACATGAACTCGCATAGAAGGCTATACCCCTTTCGGGTTGAGGACCATAATCCACTCGCACAGAAAACCATAACCCACTCGCAATTGTATAGAGGACCATAATCCACTCGCATAGACGTCCATTACCCACTCGTGTTGAAGACCATAACCCCCTCGCGTTGAGGACCATAATCCATTCGCATAGACGACAATAACCCATTCCTTAAAATAATTAGAACTTACGTACTTCTCCCAATCGATATCCCCGAACATTGAACAAGTCTCTTAATGTGTCCTCCAACGCAACAGCCATCTGACTGTTCCTACGATCACTGTGTCCAAATGATGTTGGTCAGCATATATTATTCACTCTATACCGGGAAGACATCCCCAGCTTGCTTGTCCACTCTTGATCATCATTTCGATCAAGCTGCTCATTGTCTATGAGGTTTTATTCCACATTTCTTTCTTAAAAGAGTAGTGAAGACATGGCATACAAATCACAAAAACTGGTTAAATAAGTGGTCGATATGGAGCGTTTGAAGAAGAAGAAGAAGTTACCGTAACAGTACTTCGGATTGTCTCTCTATCAAATAAGCAACAATATAGATGAAACTGCAGTCAAACTATTGATTGGCGAAACACATAATAACAAAGTACTGTAGTTTTACACATTACAAAAACGATGACAATATACAGCAACGTTTCGACCAACAAGGTCTTTATCCAGCAAACGAACAACAGGAGTGACGAATTAAAAAAAACCCACAAACATATGGACGACTACATACGGAGACATTCAAACGTTTCTAATGAAAATCTGGGAATCTTTCTATCTCTCTCGCGATTCTCTAAACAAAAATCTGGGAATAAAAACGAATAACGAAATAAATGTAACACAAAAATACACATAAAACTAGAAATAGAAAAGAAGACAAACAATAAAAATCAAGTAAATATATAGCGTGATTACATGCAACATATGCACATATAGATTACAAGGCATGAGCAGAGAAAGTACTAAAGAGCATATAAATGTAATACGTTGAGCCCATGTGGTCGCAAGGTACCATACAGCGAAATCAACCGATTCTCCAAAGCAAATTACTGTGATCATCCGAGGAACATGATCGGACGCCTGTGACCTGGACATCGTGAGCTCCTAAATGGCCAGTATCATTTAAATGGGTGGCTAAAGGGGTCACAGAGCATTGGCGTATGTCGCGAAAATGTTGCGCTAATCGGTCACTGAGCCTCTTGCCTGTCTCGCCGATATAAGTCTTGTTACACCGCTTACAGATATTGGCATAGATAAGATTACGGGACTCGCATGTGAAACCATCTTCAATAACAAACGTGGCTAAAGGAAAAGATACTTATTGTGTATTATTGTGTTTTAATCGAGCACACTACCTCTTAAGCTACAGACGGCAACCAAAAAGACACATCTTTCTTCTTTTGTCATCACACTACTACCGGATTGTTACCCAGTGTCGTCATACTGCTACGGGTTGTTGCCCAGTGTCGTCATACCGCTACGGGCTGTTGCCCAGTGTCGAGGTTTTCAGTTTTTGTCTTCTGGTGGCTTGGGTGATTGTTATGTTTGCTCTTTGACAGGATTCTGCTATGCTATCCACCCATCTTTTCGTGGTCTTCCTCTTGCCTTCTTTCCTGATGTTCTGTTGTAGAAGACTGTGTATACTGTGGAGTTTGGATGCATTCTTATTAAGTAGCCAAACCACTTCATTCTTTGTTTCTCAATGTAATTCAAGCAAAGTTCTGTGCCAACTTTCTTTCTTATGCTGATGTTGGCGAATCTGTGTTTTCTGGTGTTGTTGGTAACTTTTCTCAAGCATTAAATTTGACATAGACACCACATATACATATTAAATAAACTTGTTTAGTTGTTTCTACAACAAAAGCTGCAAAACGTTAAACTTTCACTTCTTACTTTGACGGAGTGACAGATGCTATGATCTAATGAGCTGTAAACACATGCCACCAAATATTTATGTTCTTTCTTTGTTGTATTAATGTTGTCAGCTGTTTCCACCAGGAAAGTTAGGATTGCAACATCGATAATTTATCACCTATACTTGAGATTTCTTCCTACTCTTTATTTCTTTCTTCCTTCTGCTTCTGTTATGCCTGTCTGCTTTTCTGCGTCTATGTAAAAACTTCTGGCACTTTCTCTCGAGTGACCCTCGAACATTTTGATTATTTCTCTGTTAACCCTGTCCATTTCTCAGTCCACTTTTTGCGTAGGTGGCATTTGACATTGTACCTGAATCGTAGTGTTCATTATACGATACGGTTTGGTGGTTATTAGTTATCAGTTTTACGAGAACTATCATCATATCACTACGGACACAGGTCTATAGGTTCTTCGATCTCGGTCTCAACAAATCTAGCAGCATCCAGAGCTCAACACGTCAGTTTAATTTTGATTAATCAATCTTTTTGTATATTTAGTATATCGTTCTTTTCAGGCTGTACCGATATCGACATCCATCTCTTTCGATCTGTCAGTGGTATTTACACTGCTGGCAGGTATTACCTGGTAAACTTCAGAGTGTATCACAACACTGAAACTCTGGTCAGCAAGTGGTATTCACAATACTGAAACTCTGATCAGCAAGTGGTATTCACAATACTAAAACTCTGGTCAGCAAGTGGTATTCACAGCACTGAAACTCTTCAGCAAGTGTTTAGACTGAAACCTGTTGAAGATTCTCTAAATGTTTCTAGTGGTATTTGTATTACCTGGCCGGAACACTTGGTTTATTGTTTCGTTCTATGCCCTAGCAGTAGCATTGTTCCCACCTAGTCGTTCTATGCCCTAGCAATAGCTTGTTCAGTCTTTCTATCCTAAGCTTTTCCAAGTCTTTATGCCTAGCAATAGCGTTGTTCCCACCAAAGTCTTTCTATGCCCTAGAAATAGCGTTGTTCCCACCAAATCTTTATATGCCCTAGCAATAGCGATGTTCCCACCAAAGTCTTTCTATGCCCTAGAAATATCGTTGTTCCCACCAAATCTTTATATGCCCTAGCAATAGTTGTTTCACAATCTTTCTATGCTAGAAATAGTTGTTCCACCCAATCTTTATATGCCTAGCATACGTTGTTTAAGTCTTTATATGCCCTAGAAATAGCGTTGTTCCCACCAAGTCTTTCTATGCCCTAGCAATAGCGTTGTTTCCACCAAGTCTTTATATGCCCTAGCAATAGCATTGTTCCCACCAAATCTTAATTGTTCAAATTTAATTAATCAAGAAAAATATGTTTGGAACCAAACCTATTTGAATAATCTCGTTGTATCATTTCTCTCATTGTTCATCATCATCACGTAGCTTGTCACTTCCGGAACTTGGCTCCCATGACAGCAGTCCTGTAAAACTTTATATTCTGTGCAAGTTCACCGGCGTCAGCAGCAGTCATTCTCAGATCATCAATGACATCTTGCACCTATCGTCATTCTAGGTCTTCCTGACACCCTCCTAGTTACTCACTTTATTTTCCACAATTCATCTCTGTTGTTGTAATTTTCCTTTTTTCATCTGCTATAAGTGTCTAATTTTGACACTAGTAGCACAAAGTTTTCATTTCCTATAAGTGTCTAATTTTGACACTAGTAACACAACGTTAAGATAAAGATCGTATTATACCAGGTTCGTTTTGTGTAAATATACTTGTTTGCAATTTGTCATAGTTGCCATTTAGCGGACGATTTGGTTTGGTTTGTTGTATTTTGATTATTTCGTATCATAGAGACAATCTCAGTAGACTGAAACAAACACTCACAGCGAAAATCTGCAGTAGACTGGAAGACAAACACTCACAGCGAAAATCTGCAGACTGGAAGACAAACATCACACAGAAAGTATGCAGTAGACTGGAAGACAAACACTCACACAGAAAATCTGCAGTAGACTGGAAGACAAACACTCCAGGAAAATCTGCAGTAGCTGAAGACAAACCTCACACAGAGAAAGTATTCAGTAGACTGGAAGACAAACACTCACACAGAAAATCTGCAGACTGAAGAAAACACTCACACAGAGAAAATCTGCTGTAGACTGGAAGACAAACACTGGATATGATTATGGAAAAGACTCCCTCAAAGACCTAATCAGAACAGACCAGGTCATTATATTTCGACTACGTACCAGACACTGCAGACTCAACAAACACTTATATAGACTAGCAATAAGTCAAACAGCTCCCTGCCAGTGTCAGCAGGCGGAACAGATACCGGAACATATCTTGCAAGACTGACCTCTCCTGGGTCAGCTGAGAAGCAACATGTGGTCACACCCTGTCGACCTAAAAACTAAGCTTTGGGGAAACTTGACAGACCTGAAGCTGACTGCCAGTTTGTGGTCCACAGTAAATTAAGCGCATGACCAGAGATCGATGAAGAAGAAGAAGATTTGGTAAAAATGTCCCGTTCGCTCTATGTGTGGAAACGAACCAAGTACCCCAGGAGAGAAAGAGACGAGCGCTACCTTCCCGACACAGAGACGCCTAGGACAGTGGTTCCCAAACTTTGCATTAACGCGTGTCCCCTTATAAATACATTCGTTGATTCAAACTTTCTTATGAAAATGGACGGAATGAATTATCTGTGTTCATAGTAACAATGTCTGCAATTATCGTAAATGAACAATGCTGAATTATCTGTGTGTTACAATAGTAAACAATGTCTGCAATTATCTGTGTGTTACAATAGTAAACAATGTCTGCAATTATCTGTGTGTTACAATAGTAAACAATGTCTGCAATTATCTGTGTGTTACAATAGTAAACAATGTCTGCAATTATCTGTGTGTTACAATAGTAAACAATGTCTGCAATTATCTGTGTGTTACAATAGTAAACAATGTCTGCAATTATCTGTGTGTTACAATAGTAAACAATGTCTGCAATTATCTGTGTGTTACAATAGTAAACAATGTCTGCAATTATCTGTGTGTTACAATAGTAAACAATGTCTGCAATTATCTGTGTGTTACAATAGTAAACAATGTCTGCAATTATCTGTGTGTTACAATAGTAAACAATGTCTGCAATTATCTGTGTGTTACAATAGTAAACAATGTCTGCAATTATCTGTGTGTTGCAATAGTAAACAATGTCTGCAATTATCTGTGTGTTACAATAGTAAACAATGTCTGCAATTATCTGTGTGTTACAATAGTAAACAATGTCTGCAATTTAATATTTTAATAAACAAGAAAGAAAACATTAGAACTATAATTAGGTTTAAATTTTATTTTTCTGTTTGAAATGTCAAAGATCATAATATTTCTTCAGTGTTGAGGACCACTGTGATTACCTGTGGACCCACTGTGATTACCTTGTGGACCCTGTGATTACCTTGTGACCCTTGATTACTGTGGACCCTGTGATTACCTTGTGGACCCCTGATTACCTTGTGGACCCCCTGTGATTACCTTTGACCCTTGATTACCTTGTGGACCCACTGTGATTACCTTGTGGACCCTGTGATTACCTTGTGACCCTGTGATTAACTTGTGGACACTGATTACCTTGTGGACCCACTGTGATTACCGTGGACCCACTGTGATTACTGTGAACCTGTTTGGGATACGCTGCCCTAGAGAGAGCAAAACATTTTTAAAATGAGCCACTCCCCCTCATCTCTCCTCCTATTCGAAAAGGAACTATTAACTTGATCTGAAAATAATCTAATTCCAAAGCTTTGTTGACTGAATATCAACATAAAATAAATGACCAAACGCTAAAGCAGGTGAGAGAATTCAAATACCTTGGAAGTATCTTCACATCTGATAGTAGACTGGACCGAGAGATCGAAACTAGAATCCAGCAAGCCAACAACATTACATACCAGCTTACCCCAATTTTGAAACACCCAGCTATTCCAGTAGTGACTAAAAGACAGATTATAAATTCAATCTTTATACCAACACTGTGCTACCAGAGCCAAACATGGGCACTGACAAAAGAACAAGAAAGGAAAATTACCACATGCGAAATGAGATGCCTGAGGAAAGCAGTAAATAAAACAAGAAGAGACCATATAAGAAATGAGGAAATTAGAAGAACAGTCGGAACAACACCTGCTATTAGATTTATTGAAAAACAGAGACTCAAATGGTTTGGCCACTTGGTCAGAATGAACCCGAATACACCAGTTGCAAGAGCGTACAACCTGAAAATGGAATCATCAAGAGGAAAGGGCAGACCAAGAAAAAGATGGGTTGATGGAGTTACAGACATCTTAAAACTCCACAATACCACACCATATCAAGCGACCGAGCGAGCATTATCTCGGAAACCGATCATCAGTTAAACCTGCTACGCCTAGCGGCAAAAAAGCAGAGAAGGACAAAAGAAAGAAAGAAAGAAAGTTGACTGAAAAGTACATAGTCTTTCTTATAAAGTTGTCAGACGTGCAATAGAACAAATACACAACGTTAGACAACTTGCAACTATTTTATGTGGTCTTCTGGGAATGCGGTCCTATCTATTAAATCAAGCAGTGAGTTCAATCAGACCAGTAAGTGTTCTTTCAGACAGCTCAACTAATAATGAGAAATGAATTGAAGTGACAGCCGAAGGGTTTATTAAGCGTGGATCCATTAGTATATTTCTGAATGTTCGCTCTTTCATAATGGATGGTATAACGGACAGAGCGAGTCGGTTTGATATTTCTTGGACACTCCTCTGGGACTATGGTTTTCAACTGTCCAGTGTTAAACAAATAGTACCTTTTTGTGACTTTCAGGGGCGGCGGTATAGATTATGTGTGTAGGGTAAGATTGATTTTGGGACGATAGTAATGAAGCTCGTTTGCATGCGCTTTAGTTGTATATATCGAACAAGTTTAATTGATTGATTGATTGAGAGGGTCATCAGCATTATATTATGGGAGATAATCATGTGCATTTTGCTCTCGCTTTCCACAAAATCTCAGCGACAGATCACGCATTCCAGCGAGGTTCCCGTGCAATTTTGAAGGTAGGAATAATATTTTGTAGGAGGTTATTTGATTATTTTGTAGGAGGTATTTGATATTTTGTGAGGGTATTTGATATATTTGTAGGAGGTTATTTGATATATTTGTAGGAGTTATTTGATATATTTTGTGAGGTTATTGATATATTTTGTAGAGGTTATTTGATATATTTTGTGAGGTTATTTGATATATTTTGTAGGTTATTTGATATATTTGTGAGGGTTATTTGATATATTTTGTAGGATGGTTATTTGATATATTTTGTAGGAGGGTTATTTGATATATTTGTAGGATTTGATATATTTGAGAGGTTATTTGATATATTTTGTAAGGAGGTTATTTGATATATTTGTAGGAGGGTTATTTGATATATTTTGTAGGAGGGTATTTGTGTAATTTGATATATTTTGAGTTTGTATTTTGAGGATGGTTATTTGATATATTTTGTAGGAGGGTTATTTGATATATTTTGTAGGAGGTTATTTGATATATTTTGTAGGAGTATGAGGAAAAGTTATTTGATATATTTTGAGATTAGATATATTGAGGTTATTTGATATGTATTATTTGATAAGGAGGAGTTATTTGTAGAGTATTGTATTTTGTAGAGATAGGTTATTTGATATATTTTGAACATTAATTCTGCCCGGACAGCGGCTAGCCAGCCTGGTATTCAAATTGTCAAGGGTTATTTTACGTGCTCAACTTGAAAACGGAACTACGTTTTATCGTCCGTCTCCGACAGGACTAGGAACTCAATCTCACCTGCATTGAGACGACGGATATCTGAAACAAAATGATACTTGATCAATCTTCACGATAGAGCAAGGGACAAGCCGAACAAGCCGAGCGAACCTGTGCTCTTGAAGCCAAACATCACAATTACACAAGCGACTTCAAGAATATCACTCTGATATTGTCATTATTGTCACGACAGACTTCCTGGTCACGGCATCACGCAAACAGATCAATACACCACAGAAGGTATGAATAAAATTAGATAAGGTTACAGTGTAAGCGATTGTCAACAGAAATCAGGGGCAGCCAGTGTAAACAGTAGTCGCAGCTGTAGTAGTAGCAGTAATATAAACAGTAGCAGCAGTAGTAGCAGGGGTAGTAGTAGTAGCAGTAGCAGCAGTAGTAGCAGGGGTAGTAGTAGTAGCAGTAGCACCAGGGGTAGTAGTAGTAGCAGTGGTAGTAGTAGTACCAGTGGTAATAACAGTAGTAACAGTGGAAGTAGCAGAAGTAGTAGCAGTAGTAGTAGCAGTAGTATCAGTAGTAGCAGTAATATAAACAGTAGCGAGCGCAGTAGCAGCAGTAGTAGTAGTAGTAGTAGTAGCAGTGGTAGTAGTAGTAGCAGTGGTAATAACAGTAGTAACAGTGGAAGTAGCAGAAGTAGTAATAGCAGTACCATTCATAGCAGCGGTAGCAGCAGTATCAGCAGCAGTAGCAGCAGTAGTAGCATAGCAACAGTATTAGCAGTAGCAGTAGTAGAAGTATTAACAGCAGTAACAGAAGTAGCAACATCATTAGTAGCAGTAGTAGTAGCAGCAGTATTAGCAGCAGTATTAGCAGCCATAGAAGTAACAGAAGTAGCAGTAGTATCAGTAGCAATAGCAGCAATAACAGCAGTAGTAGCAGTAGTAGTAGTATTAGCAGTCGTAGAAGTAACAGAAGTAGCAGTAGCAGTAGTAGCAGAAGTAAACAGCAGTCACAGGAATATTATCAGTAGTAGTAAAGAGTTGGTTACCAAAGTGCACGACATCAGCAAGCGTACCAATAGACTAGTTGCTTATAAGAGATTACAAGATATATATTTATATATATATATACTCGTATATATAATATTCACGTACCACGCAGAAAACGCTAATAAGTCTCACATAATCTTCACGTACAACACAAACCTGTCTACTAAATCTCACATAATCTTCACGTACAGCACAATCTAGTCTACTAACTCTCACATAATCTTCACGTACAACACAAAACTGTCTACTAAATCTCACATAATCTTCACGTACAACACAAACCTAGTCTACTAACTCTCACATAATTCTTCACTACACACACAAATCTAGTCTACTAACTCTCCATAATCTTCACGTACCACACAATCTAGTCTACTAACTCTCACATAATCTTCACGTCCCACACAATCTAGTCTACTAACTCTCACATAATCTCATCACTAATCTTCACGTCCCACACAATCTAGTCTACTAACTCTCATAATCTTCACAGAAGTCACTCCACAATGTCTAGTCTACTAACTCTCACATAATCTTCACGTCCACAATCAGTCTACTAACTCTCACACTAGAGAGTCTCAATTCTCAAATACGAACAAACTAAGAGCTTTATAAAATGAACAAACTAAGAGATTATAAAATGAACAAACTAAGAGATTATAAAATGAACAAACTAAGAGATTATAAAATGAACAAACTAAGAGCTTTTAAAATGAACAAACTAAGAGATTATAAAATGAACAAACTGTTTATTATTGAACAACATTGTGTCTTCTTCTTCATCATTATCTGCTAACGTGCCATATCGAACACTTGTTAAACCACCCTTTGTGATTTGTATGTGATCTGATCCTAAGAGCGATTATACGTTGTGCCAGTTATGCGCCTACAAGTAGGCCAGCACAACCAATTTCCTGCGACGTTTTTATTGACTAGGTATATTCCTGGGCCCTATCTCTCAGTCGGTTCTTAGGACATGTCTTGTTGGTCGCAGTGTTACAATTCTGTGCTCCCTTTGAGATCCCTGACAATACACGGGAAAAGCATAATTTAAAGACGATATTCTCTACTTCTCTCAAATATAAAGTTTTACTTTTACAACGTGAAGATCAATGGGAGACAAGACATAATCTCACAAGAAATAAAATTGTGAATAATCTAACTTCATGGAGCAAAGAAATGTCAACATCGAAACAGATAATTAGTATTCAGGTCAGACATTTAATTAGATTTGTGATCGCCTACGCCAGCCGATAGGACGTCTGATGTTGACGATGAGTGACAAATACAGGAACAAATGACATTCTTAAGTTATTTTGCTAGACCTGGCATTCTTATTTAGTGGATGAGTCATTCACAAAGACATTTAATGATGTACTCAGAAACCAGGCACATGAACACATCACGTGATAGGATCATGTATACTAGATTTCCCAGAGAACAGTTCGAGAACCGGAAACATGAACTCTTTAATGGATCCCCCCCTTTCCCTTCCACTAATCTTTCTACAAGACTGCATCACTTCTCAGGGAATACCATTACCTTAAGAAAAATACTTTAGACCTGCGTTTCTCAAACTAGTGTCCGTGGACACCCAGGTGTCAACGAAGCACTGTTTTGTCATCAAGCGCTTGAAAAAAATATTATGATCTTTGACATTTCAACAACAAAAAATTAAAATTATGTATAAAAATAGTGGTAAACTAGTTCCGCTGTGAAATCAAAGGATCCGGACGAGACCGGAGTCTAAATATCTGACCGGACAAAATGAAAGATCATTTGAAGTTGTCCACTTTCTGAGACCATTGTTTACTATTGTAACACAAAGATAATTTATTCATGTCCATTTTCATATATAGAAACTTTGGGGTCGAGGTAATGCAAAGTTTGGGAACCAGTTCTGTAGACAAATCAGTGAGACTAAAAACAGAAAAAATCAGGAGAACATCAATACATAATTTCATCCCAGAAATAACAAATGGAGTGGTTCGGTCATATAAGTCTGTTGCTGGGGCTCACAAGGGGAGTAAAGAATAGTAACATTGTGACCTACAAAGCATGTCGTAAGAGGCGGCAGAGGTAGGGGTCTAGAGAAGCTACCCTAGTAAATAAAAATGCGTCGCAGAAATCGGATAATCTGGTCTACTTACAGGCGAATAACTGGCACAACGTACAATCGCTCTTAGGCTTAGATAACATACAAATGCCAAAGAGTGGTTTAAGAAGTGGTTGATATGGAACATTCGAAGAAGAAGATCACATAAACAGACAGTGAGCCTCAAAGAGCATCCCTACCCCGATACAGCGGATACAAAAACCATCCACGCAAAACGTGGACCTCAGAGATAACACACTTGGTAAAAATACTGTTTATGAAGCCTGTTCTGGAAATCTCTTCTTATCCTGGCGCAGTGTGGCAAAACAGGATTAAAGAATAGAAAGAAAGAGGAAGTCTACTATATTCCCATTTAACAACATAAATCCAACGTTTCGACTATAAGTCTTCTTCAGGAGCATACAACAAACGCAATGAATCCTAAGTAAACTAAATCATGGATCTAAATGATGAAATATAAACGAGATATATAAAGGAAAGATATAAAGGAGAGATATAAACGAGAGATATAACGAGAGATATAAACGAGATATAACGAGAGATATAAACCAGAGATATAAACGAAAGATATAAACGAACGATATAAACGAGAGATATAAACGAGAGATATAAACCAGAGATATAAACCAGAGATATAAACCAGAGATATAAACCAGATATATAAACCAAAGATATAAACCAGATATATAAACGAGAGATATAAACGAGAGATATAAACCAGAGATATAAACGAGAAATATAAACCAGATATATAAACGAGAAAAAAAAACCATAGATATAAACGAGATATAAACCAGATATATAAATGATAGATATAAATGAGAGATATAAACGAGAGATATAAACCAGAGGTATAAACCAGATATATAAACGAGATATAAACCATATATATAAACGCGAGATATAAACGAGAGATATAAACGAGAGATATAAACGAGAGATATAAACCAAAGATATAAACCAAAGATATGGACGAACAAAGATATATAAACGAGAGATATAAACGAGAGATATAAACCAGAGATATAAACGAGAAATATAAACCAGATATATAAACGAGAGAAAAAAACCATAGATATAAACGAGATATAAACCAGATATATAAATGATAGTATAAATGAGAGATATAAACGAGATATAAACCAGAGTAAAACCAAAGATATAAACGAACGATATAAACGAGAGATATAAACAGAAATTTAAACCAGAGATATAAACAGAGATATAAACCAGAGATATAAACCAGAGATATAAACCAGAGATATAAAGATATATAAACCAGAGATATAAACAGAGATATAAACCAGAGATATCCAGATAATAAACAAATAAACCAGAGATATAAACAGAGATATAAACCAGATATATAAAGGAGATATAAAGGAAAAAGATATAAACAGAGATATAAACGAGAGATATAAACCGGAGAAAAATATTAAACGAGAAATATAAACCAGAATATAAACGAAACGATATAAAAAAACGAACGATATAAACGAGAAATATAAACCAGATATATAAACGAGAAAACCAGATATAAACGAGATATAAACCAGAGATATAAACGAGATATATAAACCAAGATATAAACCAGAGATATAAACAGAGATATAAACAAGATATAAACCAAAGATATAAACAAGATATAAACCAGAGATATAAACGGAGATATAAACCAGAGATATAAACGAGAAAAATATAAACCAGATATATAAACGAGAGAAAAACCAAGATATAAACGAGATATGAAACCAGATATATAAATGATATATATAAATGAGAGATATAAACGAGAGATATAAACCAGAGGTATAAACCAGATATATAAACGAGATATAAACCATATATATAAACGAGAGATATAAACCCTACATATCCACTTGTCTGCACGAGACGGAGTCAAAACACCGAGTGACGGAAGCGGAAGTGTCCGGCCAATTCCGATATGGATAGACGGTAGAGCAAAAGTTAGACGGGCGAAGAAGAGGGAGGCAACTATACTATTAAGGAAACAGTAAGAAGAGAATTAATTAAAACCGTACCAGCTCGAGACACAGCGTTCCTCCCTCTCCTCCGTCCCTTCCCAACCTATCTACCCAAGAAGTGTTGCCAGAGGATGAAGTGCGGAAGAGGATGGTAAGAATGGTTGAGTATGGACAAGAGGCGACATGGCACCCGATCGTATTCAAGGGGCATACATGTAGGGGTGGGAACTCGACAAACGTAAAGCCGAAGAGACATGGGCCTACTCTACCAATATGCATAATAGATGGCCCAGGAACGGACAAATCTAGAATCCAATGTCAGCTGGCTAAAGCTATTGTCACGAGTGACTCCCAAAAGTATGAGAGCGGAGCCGTATAAATATGTAGAGTATAAATAGCGGTGTAGGTACATATTCGAGCTGAAAGAGAGAGGCATCATGGTCTAATGTAGTGGTTTTCAGCCTGTGGGTCGCGACCCCTTTTGGGATTCCTTTCACAGGGGTCGCCTAAGACCATCGGAAAACACATATTTTCGATAGTCTTAGGAACAGAGACACCGCTCCTCTATCAGTCTCCAGGCGGGTCCGCCCACATGCAGCTACGCCCATATAGGAGTACCCGGCGTTTGTGATTAATCACTATGCTTCAACTATGTTCAATTTGTATTAAAATACATCCTGGATATCAGATATTCACATTACGATTCATAACAGTAGCAACATTGCAGTTATGAAGCATCAACGAACATAATGTTATGTTTGGGGGTCACCACAACATGCAGAACTGTATTAAAGGGTCTCGGCATTAGGAAAGTTGAGAGCCACTAGTCTAATAGCTAGTGGTGCTAAGGGAAGAGAGGGAGGGGCAGAATGAGGCAGAAGGGGGGTAGAACGAGACAAAGAGGGTTGGGACGCCTGGCGCAGACAGGTGGGTATGCATCGTTTATATCTCTCGTTTATATCTGTAATCATCCATAGTAAAAAAAAGTAAAGGAACCCTTTCATACCTCGTGGTATATAGGGAAATACAGTGTTAGGCCTGTATTTTTCATTGACCGTCGGCACACGATGGGTGATGTGGTCAATATCACGCCGGCCGTCTTTACTTTCCCAGAGCATGTCTGGTACACAGTTGAGGCTGGGTCGACCTGAGAGCCGTCGCGGTCGGGAAAAATTCCACGTGCATTGCGGGAGTTGAACCCAGACCACCAGCCTTGAGAAGCGAGTTCACTAACAACCACGCTACCGCGGCTCTCTGTAATCATCCATAGTTTAGTTTATTTAGGATTTCTTGTATTTGTTTGTATGTTCCCTGAAGAAGACTTATAGTCGAAATGTTGGATTTTTGTTAGTCTTATTATTCATTTGTGCTTGCTTGATACCATACATACGTGTCTTTGACCTTAAACGCCAATTTATTACGTATCACTGCTGTCTCCCTCGGTTTTCTCCAGATCTGATCTGATCCGCTCTGACCTGATCAGATTTGTAGGTTTCCACATATCGCATCTATAACAACATATCAACGTAACGATATCAAACGATCCGATTCTAAATATGTCCAGACAAGTGATATCAATATCAAACCAACTTGATCGCGATAACCGTTACTTAAACCGTTATCTTCTCATCTGTCTGAGACTTGTATCTTTAAACTGTAGGAGATTGACGTATGGGTTTCTTGATATGATCAGATTATAAGGTCCGTGAGGTTACCCATACGCATATGCTGTTTTAGAACACAATAACACACGTCTATCAGGATACACTAAAACTGTGCAGTCCAATGTTTTTATATATTAGAAAGCACCTGACTGGTGGTTGTGGGGGCGCTGGCGGCGTGTGACATTTGCAATAAGAATTTGCCAGTGTGGTGCCGGGGCCCGCAAGGGAAGCAAAGACGCCTACGACAGCCAGCACGGCACCTGATGAAAGATGATGACCGTTGAACGCTACAAAGGACCTGTAAGCAATTTGTCCATACCGCTCTATCCTGGGCAACGCGCTCAGTTTCCTCCATGGAACTGAGGCCGATATTTCTTGCCTCTCTCAGCAAAGTTCATTTCAGGGTATTCCTAGGGCGGCCTCTCTTTCTTGAATCCTTTGCATCCCACTTCAATTACCTGCTTTGATATTCTTTGATCTTCTTCTTCTGCGATCGTTCTTCACGGCCAATTTTGGTCATTCTTATTGTGATGTATAATTGGTCCACTGGCAAGAACGTAGTGATCTACGTCGGGACGATTGTGCGCCCATGGTGACTAGGCCCGCCCGTCCGGTTTCAGCCAGCTTTTGATTTACTAGGGTGAACTTTTCCTAGGTACGATCCTTTCGGATCTACGCCTTTACGATCAGCTTTGCCGTATATTGGGCTTTGTGATCTACGCCAGGACAGTGAGTTACGCTGCTTTACCCGTTCTGACTGAGAAATATTTCTCGGGGCTTGTCAGCTTATCCTCGGACGGTGTCTTACTCGTATAAAACACCGTGTAAAGTATCGGCCTTCGCCAATGTTCAGGAACCGGACTTCCTGTCTGATCCGTACATTGTCGGCCTTGCTTTACCGTACATTTTTTAGATTGTTCCGGAGAAGGAACATTCTTAGCCTGTTCTAGCGCGCTTGGTACGTGGCAATTTGCAATTAACCTCGAAAGGCACCGGCATGGGGCCCAGTACAAACAATGTAGAGGGTCGTTTCAGACGGCGCTATCAGCGCAACTGAGGATTTTGCGCCCGCCACCATCACCCGCTCCAGTTATTCCGGGAATGTTAGTTACGACTGCAATCGAACCTGCCCGGTTGCCCCAAGGCTGGCAGTTCCTTTTGGTATCACCAACCTCAGTTCTTCCGGGGATGTTAATTTTTAGTCGCACAGTACCTTGCACGGTTTTCCAGGGCGGGTAGTTTCGTTATGCACTAAAACGCAACTTGTTCTTTGCGCTCGGCAAACCTTGCCCAGTACATGTATCTGCACTAGACCACCGATGCGGGGTCTGCTGCAATCTTCTCTCGTACCGACACGAGGGTAGACTTTTATTCGTTACGGTCCTGTTTTATTTATTCTTGCCGACGGGCTGGCAATGTTTGCCCCCTCCTCAGAGCTTCGAGCTTCGCCCTTCGTGGGCACACGTTTCGTCACTGGATGCACCTCTCATCCATGTCAGAGACTTTTCGTTGCTGTTTCGTTACGTTTAGGAACTTGGGCAATATCTTGTTGGACATCGGTCGGGAGATTTGTGCATTTTGTTAGTATGGATCTGTTTTGCATTTCCGTACTTGCACTGCTACCACTACCAGTGGTTCTCCCCGATCTCTGCCCCTCTTATCCAGACCGGAACCAGAGTCTGTTTCCAGGGTCACCGCGTGGAGGTTGGGGCAGGGTCTTGGTTAGCGCGCCCCCTCGATAACCCTGGCTCATGTTACCACCATAACCTCATGAGCCTTTGACCCCTTTCTTTGATCATTTTTCCTCAAGGTGTGTCCAACATATCTCCATCATTTTTTCTTCTCCTGTACTTTAATAACAGTTGTTATGCCCGCGTGCCCAACGTGTTCGTAGCGCGTTGGACTACGGATGACAAGTCCTCTGTATATGCGGGTTCAACTCCGCGGACTGGCAGAAAAGCTACAGGTTCCCCAGATTTACGGTGTTCGTGGCAGCGAGCCGAAGGGTTACGATGTCCATGACACCGAGCGAAGAGCTTTCAGCTCAAGTGCTTCTGGATCGGAAAAACAAAAACAAAAAAAACCAGTTGTTACTAGTGATTGACAAGACATTTCTTCTCAAGATGTGTCCAACATATCTCCATCTTCTCTTTCTTATTACAGTTGTTACTAGTGATTGACCAGACATTTCTTCTCAAGGTGAGTCCCAAAATATCTCCATCTTCTCTTTCTTATAACAGTTGTTACTAGTGATTGACAGACATTTCTTCTCAAGGTGTCTCAACATATCGCCATCTTCTTTCTTATAACAGTTGTTACTAGTGATTGATCAGACATTTCTTCTCAAGGTGTGTCCAACATATCTCCATCTTCTCTTTCTTATAATAGTTGTTACTAGTGATTGACCAGACATTTCATCTCAAGGTGTGCTCAACATATATCCATCTTCTCTTTCTTATAACAGTTGTTACTAGTGATTGACCAGACATTTCTTCTCAAGGTATGTCCAACATATCTCCATCTTCTCTTTCTTATAATAGTTGTTACTAGTGATTGACCCAAGACATTTCTTCTCAAGTGTGTCCAACATATCTCCATCTTCTCCTTCTTATAATAGTTGTTACTAGTGATTGACTAGACATTTCTTTCTCAAGTAAAATCAAATATCGCCATTCTCTTTCTCTATAACAGTTTGTTACTAGGTCATTGACTCAGACATTTCTTCTCAAACGTCCTTCCAACATCCATCCATCTTCTCACATTATAATAGATTAATTCTGAGTGATTGCTGCAAGCTTTCTTGAGTTGCTAATACTATAATAAAAAAATGAAAATCGTGACATATCCTTTACGTGACGTCATTACCAACCACAATACACGAGTTTTTTTTAATTTTCTAGGCATCAGTTACACGTTTAGTAGTTTGTCATTGCTCTCTGAACGTCAAACTTTACCTTTCCTAAACATCCATGGCACAAGTTTGCTTCTACACACATTTAATGAGATATAAAATTCTTGCGGTTGTTTCGAAGCCCTTGCATTGCCGTTGAGATCTTCTTGTCTAAGAAAGAGATGTTTATTCACCGAAGTGTAATGGTGACCGCCCTACAAATGGTGACCTTCCTTCAATGGTGACCTTTCTTCAATGGTGGCCTTCCTTCAATGGTGACCTTTATTCAATGGTGACCTTCCTTCAATGGTGACCTTCCTTCAATGGTGACCTTACTTCAATGGTAACCTTCATTCAATGGTGACCTACTTTCAATGGTAACCTTCATTCAATGGTGACCTTGCTTCAATGGTGACCTACCTTCAATGGTGACCTACCTTCAATGGTGACCTACCTTCAATGGTGACCTACCTTCAATGGTGACCTCATTCAATGGTGACCTACCTTCAATGGTGACTTACCTTCAATGGTGACCTACCTTCAATGGTGACCTACCTTCAATGGTGACCGCCCTCCAATGGTGACCGCCCTTCATAGTGACCGCCCTTCAATGGTACCGCCTTCAATGGTGACCGCCCTTCATTGGTGAACCCCTGCCTTCAATGGTGACCGCCCTTCAATGGTGACCGCCCTTCAATGGTGACCGCCTTCAATGGTAAACCCCCCTTCAATGGTGACCGCCCTTCAATGGTGACCGCCCTTCAATGGTGACCGCCCTTCAATGGTGACCGCCTTCAATGGTGACCGCCTCCAATGGTGACCGCCCTCAATGGTGACCGCCCTTCAATGGTGACCGCCCTTCAATGGTGACCGCCCTTCAATGGTGACCGCCCTTCAATGGTGACCGCCCTTCAATGGTGACCGCCCTTCAATGGTGACCGCCCTTCAATGGTGACCGCCCTTCAATGGTGACCGCCCTTCAATGGTGACCGCCCTTCAATGGTGACCGCCCTTCAATGGTGACCGCCCTTCAATGGTGACCGCCCTTCAATGGTGACCGCCCTTCAATAAATCAATCGACAATTTCGTTCTTTTCTCTAATCTTGTTTTGTCTCAGAGTCAGAATAAGAGAAGATTTATAGAACGGGCTTTTGTGTACGCTTCATTAATAGTATTTTCATAATCTCTATTAATGTTATCCACCTTTTACATGGGCTGCCTTTTCATTTGTATCAACTGTATAAGATTAACATTTCCCTTTAAAACACACTATCTGTTGGTAATCTGCTCATGTGGCCAGACCATTTTATTTGCTGTTTCTTTATGAAGGTACTAATGTTGTATCTGATCCCAACCCCCTTCCCTACACCGATATCTATATTTCTATAATGGCATCTATTTAATACTCCCAGCATTCTGCGTAGGAGGGACTGAGCAAAATGGAGTCGTCTTTGAAACTTTTTAAAAAGAATTATTTCATTATTTTGCTATTTATATTTTCTTTCACAATTTTTTTTCTGCTTTTGAATGTTCTAAAATAATTCAATGATCTGCTAAAAGGACAAATGTAAAGGTGATGAATGAGAACAAGACACAGAGAAAGCTTATTATCAATATAAGACAGAGGCAATTATCATTTTTCGTGCATGTGATGAGAAGGGGGAGTTTAGAAGACATTGTGACAACCGTTAAAATTGAACGGAAACGAGACTGTGGAAGACAGAGAGATACAATATTAGACAGCCTGACTTCCTGGCACGGGCGTCAACATCTGAGAAATAACAAACACCAGGGATAGAGATTTGTGGAGATCCTTGATCGCTTATGTCAACCGGTACGGCACCTGATAATGGTGATGAAAATTAATCAGATGAAATGTAACGCGCAAACTGCACCATATCATGTAATACAGGGTGTTCAACTTAAAAGCAGCATGTGAATGGAGCTAATCTGGCATATATTTATGAAAATGAGAAGTTTCAGTTATGACGTAGTATAGATCAAGGTTGTGTGACGGTGTGTAATTGTAGTGTGGGAAGGGGCGATAAACAAATGTGACGTAGGACGAGCTAGTCAGAACCGCTTTAAATAGTAAATATACACCACTCACTGTGTAACTAGCAACTTTCGATTTGTCAATGGGGGCTGCATTTATCTTGAACACCCTGTATATGTAAATGCTGGTGCATTAAACACTTTATGCTTGATTTCTTTCGCAGGCGCCTAAACCCGGAGAAGGTGCTTGTATCTGCTATGCATCGATTTCAGAAAATCACTCGCCAGCAGACCCTTACTGGTCAGCATAGGACTACTAGCTCTGACAGAGTAAAACTTATCTTAACTTTCCACCTCCATAGTTTACTGGTGAAAAATGTTTTATTCCGTCATCTGTTTATCCTTAAGTCAGATTCTGAGACCCGTTCAGTCTTCCCCAACTATCATTTGGTGGCTTACAGACGGGACAGAAGTCTTAAGGATATGTTGGTACACAGTCGCCTTTAGTCCAATATCCAGAGTCATTTTGGCACTGTCCAGTGTCGGCGTTGCAATACGTGTGCTTATGTGATACAGACGCGTACTGTATCTTTTCTTTTAGCCACGTTTGTTATTGAAGATGGTTTCACATGCGAGTCCCGTAATCTAATCTATGCCATTATCTGAAGCAGTGTAACAAGGCTTATATCGGCGAGACAGGCAAGAGGCTCAGTGACCAATTCGCCCAACACTTGCGCGACACACGCAAATGTTCTGGGACCCATGTAGCCACCCATTTCAATGATACTGGCCATTTAGGAGTTCACGATTTCCAGGTCACAGCCATCCGATCATGTTCCTCGGATGATCGCAGTCGATTTGCTCTGGAGAATCGGTTGATTTCGTTGTATGGACCACTAGGGCACAACGTATTACATTCCTATGCTTCTTAGTACTTTCTCTTCCATGCCTTGTAATCTATACATGCATATGTTGCATGTATTCAAGTTATATATTTACTAGATTTTTTATTGTTTCTCTTCTTTTCTAATTCTAGTTTTTATGTGTGTTTTTGTGTTACATTTATTTCGTTATTCGTTTTTATTCCCAGATTTTCATTAGAAACGTCTGTATGTAGTCGTCTAAATGTTTTTGTTTTTTTAAATTCGTCACTCCTATTGTTCGTTTGCTTGATAAAGTCATTGTTGGTCGAAACGTTGCTGTATATTGTCATTGTTTTTGTAATTTGTAAAACTACAATACTTTGTGATTACGTGTTTTGCAATTAAACATGTAACATATGTGAATGCTGGTGTACTGTACATATAACATATGTGAATGCTGGTGTACTGTATTAAATATCATGCGCATTTCAAGTCAATTTTTCTAATTTTCTTTGAGTAATTATAAACGACATTTAAACGATGCGATTAAGTAGTAATAAACACGAGATAAGTTAAGAGGCAGCCCCATCCAACAACATTTTACGGCAAACGGTTTGATGAGATTACGCTAAACAGATAAAAAATGTTTCTCGATTCAATCCTGCTACGTTTCATCCGCTTGAAGAATTCCAGTCCGTCGGATTTAACCAAAAAAAAAAAAAAAAAAAAAGAACATTTTGTCATGAAGAACCATGTTGATCTCATTTTACCTGAGTTTCTTTCATCTTTTGCCTACAAATATTTCTAGTTGAAAGTTGTAGGTAAAGCTTAACGATGTAATACTGTTTTAAAGGTTTATTGGTGCGTACAATTTAGTGATGGAAGAACCTGCAAATATATGTTCTTTAGTTTAAGTAATCGTGCTGGGGGTAACAAGAAGAGACCGGTTGGGAAATGAAGACATTAGGAAAAAAGTGGGTACAGAATTAGTACTGAAGTTCATCAGTAAACGACAAATTAAATGGTTCGGCTGCATGGGCAGATTGCCGACAGACAATGCACCTCAAAGAGCGATGTTGTTTCGATACAATGGATACAAGGGAAAAGACCGGCCACACAAAAGATGGACCTCAGAGATAACAGAGGCGACGAAAGACACTATTTATGAAGCGCACACAAGGGCTCGTGTTAGAAGTCTCTCCTGACGCTGTGAGGCAAAACAGGATTGGAGAAGAGAAACAGAAGAAAATTAATTGACTTCCAACATACGTCTAATGATCGGGTATCTGAGGTGTAAACGCTAGGTCATCATTGCACTTCGGTGAGTAACCATGTGTGCTTCCATCTCTTTCTTACACAGGAAGATCTTAGCAGCAGTGCACGGACTCCGTAGCACCGGCGAGGGTCCCCGGTGTAATTTAGAAGATGGTGAATATGTTTGTAGGAATTTTATTTTAACATTGTTTTTAATTAGTTTGAGGTTTCTGCGGTATAGAGGCTTCGTCTCTCGCTCCAAAGGTACTCTGTTCGCTCCCTCGTGGAGATATCGGGATATTTTTCAAGACATCCCTGTTCTCAGTGTATGTGACATCGAGTTCCTAGTCCTATCAGAGACGGATAATAAAACGTATGTCCCGCGTTCAAGTTGAGCACGTGGATGTACCATTGACAGTTACAAATCGAGAAAAGCAGGAGTTAAAAGCTGCTACCAGGGAACAAATTAAATAAATGATACAGGCAACTACTTTGCTTAAGAGAGTTATGGCTCAGAGAGTACTCATGTTTTGCTCTTGGAGTCGGAACCAGAAAAATACAAGTCCTTACTTCACATTCTTATGCGACGCACGGAAACCTGAGGTGGTCAGCGTGAATCAGATCAGATCTGGAGACCATAACAGACTTCGAGCCCACATGTTCCACAAATTTAAAATTGGCACAACTATCTTGTGTCACCGTGAAAAGGCGGACATGACTGCAGAGCATATACTGCAAGAGAAAAGGCGGACATGACAGCAGAGCATATACTGCAAGAGAAAAGGTGGACATGACAGCAGAGCATATACTGCAAGAGAAAAGAAACTTGGCCCGTTAACACAGAGCTTCGTGAGAAACTGTACGGAGGGACGGAGTCCCTCAAAGCAACAGTAAAATTCATGATAAAAGTTGGTTCATCAGTCTAGGTGGGGATCGAGAGAGAGATCTGGAGAAAAGCAAGGTGTGGCTGCGGTGATACTTAGTAAATTGGCGTTTTAGGACAAAGACAAATATGTATGGTATCACATAAGCAAGAAGACATGTATGTATGGTATCACATAAGTAAGCAGAGACATGTATGTATGGTATCACATAAGCAAGAAGACATGTATGCATGGTATCACATAAGTAAGAAGACATGTATGCATGGTATCACATAAGTAAGCAGAGACATGTATGTATGGTATCACATAAGTAAGCAGAGACATGTATGTATGGTATCACATAAGTAAGCAGAGACATGTATGTATGGTATCACATAAGTAAGCAGAGACATGTATGTATGGTATCACATAAGTAAGCAGAGACATGTATGTATGGTATCACATAAGTTAGCAAAATATCACTTTCTTAGTAGTATGGCTCAATTTGAATATTCGAGCAGTCCCGTCTGCGTCCTTCCGACCTTTCTATCTTCATTCTCTCTCTCTCTTCACTATAATTAAATATCCCAATTTCCCTTCACGACTCTCTCTCTCCCTTCTATTTACTCTCTTTAACTTCATAATCTTCCTCTCTAGCCTTCTCCTCCTCTCCCTCTCTCTCTTTCTCTCTCTCATCTCTCAAACTCAGCTTCCCAGCTTTCCTGCCCATATTTGTTTTAGAGTCTACGTTTCTCAAGATATCTTAAACAAAAAAATACTATTTTCTGATCTTTTTGTACGGGCGCTCTTCATCATCACCATCGCCTTTCAAACCACCGTATAACAACATTAATTTCTAGTCTATCCCCTCCATCGATTGACATCCCCGCAATACTGACTATTTGATGAGCATGATCCAGCAAACACTACAAGAGATGATGGGCAACGCTAGGATTACATTGTAGTGTAAACAGTTACACGCTGGACACGACTTCCTTCTACATGGTGTTCAAGATAAAGTAGTCTGTCAAGGAGCAATCTGGCATAAATGAATCTGGCATATGAAAATGTAAGTTCAATTATGATGTAGCGTAGGTCGAGTACGAGAGTCTTTTTGTGAAGGTGTGTAATTATGGTGCGGGAAGGGGTGATGAACCAATGTGACGTAGGACGAGCTAGTAAGAACCGGTTTAAATAGTAAAAAGACAAAACGCAATGCATAACTGGCAACTTTTGATTTGTCAATCGGGCTACTTTTATCTTGAACACCCTGTAGAATCTTATCAAAAGATATAATCTGACTATCACTGTTCTATGTCCTTCTACGAGGGCATGTTCTATTTCAATCTTTGATTGTCTGATTAGAGAGCGGTTCCCATGCCGGAGACCCATGTACGAGGGCATGTTCTATTTCAATCTTTGATTGTCTGATTAGAGAGCGGTACCCATGCCGGAGACCCATGTACGAGGGCATGTTCTATTTCAATCTTTGATTGTCTGATTAGAGAGTGGTTCCCATGCCGGAGACTCGTGATCAATCCACGGTAAGGTCTAGGATTTTTTCTGTCCGAGGAATAAAGAAACAAAATCCTAAACGGAACAGTATCGCTGGGACTGCACTAGCCATACGGCCACTAAATGACTCAGGCTCTTGTCCTTCCTGTCCAACACCGCTATAAAAAGCGGTATTACAAGGAGTAGAGCATTTTACAAAAAAAATGTATCTGTACACAATCTTTGTTGCAACCAATAGAAAACGCGATAATCCTGACACTCCCTTTCATCTTTGTCCCAGGTCATTCTGATTTTGTTTATTTTTGCTCTCCCTGGAAACACATCTGTGAATGAGGACGTCTATGCTATTAACCGTCTTATGCCCCCTCCTCTATATGTGTGGTCGAGGTTTACTTTTCTAGTATTCTGCATAGCCGTGTAGACGTGTAGCCATGCTAGCCCACAAGAAAGAGAGGATTTTCTATCAGGGGTTTTTTCCTAACATCTTTAACCATCCCCCCAATCACTTTCCAATGCAGGTGGTTTGACAATTGTAGATAGCACCGTCTATTGTCATACGGCAGTATGTACTCAACAAACACTTACACAGACTAGGAATAAGTCACACAGCTATGCCAGTGACATCAGACGGAACAAACGCGTACACAGACAAGGAATAAGTCAAACAGTTCTCTGCCAGTGTCATTAGACGGAACAGACACCAGAGCATATCCTGCAAGACTGTCCTCTCCTGGGTGAGCTCAGAAGCAACATGTGGCCACACCCAGTCAACCTTAATACTAAACTCTAAGTAAAATCTAACAAACCTGAAGTTGACTGCTCAGTTTGTGCATACCAGAGATCAGAAACCCATCAAACCTGAAGTTGACTGCTCAGTTTGTACATACCAGAGCTCAGAAACCCATCAAACCTGAAGTTGACTGCTCAGTTTGTGGTCCACAGTAAACTAATCGCATAACTAGAGATCCCAGAAGAAGAAAACGACAAATGGAAAACACCTGATCTGATATAAGTTGTGACCTGCCACTAAAATAAGCACATCATAAAGTCTCAAACTATGAGACAAATAAGGAAACAGGAAGCTTGCTAAAAAACTGAGATCGAATGAAAGCTTCGACAAAGAAGACACATCAAACAAGACACGACAATTGCATTAAACTTAGCAAGCGCAAACTACATAGGGTTTAAATTGAACGTTGAAGAAATAAAACAAAATGAATATTGATAAAATAAAATGTAGAAAAAAAATAATAAAGTATTGACCTAATTTACAAAAATAATTTTAAAAAACAACAAAAAACAAACAAGTCAGAGAAATCTCTAAAATACTGTATACGCTATTGCTGCCGTCTGGAATTCTATCAAATCTCATCTCATCTTGACTCATCTCATCTTGATTCATCTCATCTTGACTCATCTTATCTTGACTCATCTCATCTTTACTCATCTCATCTTGATTCATCTCATCTTGACTCATCTAATCTTGATTCATCTCATCTTGACTCATCTCATCTTGATTCATCTCATCTTTACTCATCTCATCTTGATTCATCTCATATTGACTTATCTCATCTTGACTCATCTCATCTTAACTCATCTCATCTTGACTCATCTCATCTTGACTCATCTCAACTTGACTCATCTCATATTAACTCATCTCATATTGACTCTCTCATCTCATTTTGACTCATCTCATCTTGACTCATCGCATCTTATCTCATATTGACTCACTCATCTCATCTTGACTCATCTTATTCTAAATAAGATTAATAATTAGTCACGACTAACAAGTGAAAGAAGTCTCGGTTCTCGCTTGCGAAGTGGTTAAGCCATTTGCCTGTCGTTCTGATGGCTATAGGTTTGAATCCGGACCGAGTCAAATATGCAATTTGTTTTTTTCATGTGATAACTATTACTGTTGCTATAGCTACGGAGTTGTATTATCGATGTAAGGGCTGACGAGAGTTCTAATTCTTCAATGAGAATTCTTCTTATGCAGTAATTGATGCAGTAAAACTATGAAGCAATGGCGAAAAGCAATATGTTCTGTGCCGTGTAAGAAGCTAATTTCTGCACTTCTGTTGTATCCTTTGCTTGATAAAGGCTTTGTGGTCGAAACGTTGCCGTGCATTGGTAGTGTTATCATGTTCAATGTTTCTTTAATGTCCTGCTACCACCGTCGTCTTAGTCTTCTCCTACCTCTACCCACAGAAACTATACCTTCCATTACTGCTCTCTTCCCACAGAAACTATACCTTCCATTACTGCCCTCTTCCCACAGAAACTATACCTTCCATTACTGCTCTCTTCCCACAGAAACTATACCTTCCATTACTGCTCTCTTCCCACAGAAACTATACCTTCCATTACTGCTCTCTTCCCACAGAAACTATACCTTCCATTACTGCTCTCTTCCCACAGAAACTATACCTTCCATTACTGCTCTCTTCCCACAGAAACTATACCTTCCATTACTGCTCTCTTCTCACAGAAACTATACCTTCCATTACTGCTCTCTTCTCACAGAAACTATACCTTCCATTACTGCCCTCTACAAACCACCGATTCCGTTTAACGTGGCCGAAATACTTCTTTTTCCAGGACACGTTGTTACTTATAAGCCAATACACCACGATATGTCAGTCTCATAGTATGTCCTTGTGTTTTCTCTTCTTTGTCCAGGGCGTTCTTATAATTTTTCTATAGCAACTTATTTCGATCGCGTCGATGTTGTTTCTAATGCCTGTGTTGATCGCGTCGATTGTGTTTCTAATGCCTGTGTTGATCGCGTCGATGTTGTTTCTTAATGCCTGTGTTGATCGCGTCGATGTTGTTTCTTAATGCCTGTGTTGATCGCGTCGATGTTGTTTCTCTAATGCCTGTGTTGATCGCGTCGATGTTGTTTCTTAATGCCTGTGTTGATCGCGTCGATGTTGTTTCTTAATGCCTGTGTTGATCGCGTCGATGTTGTTTCTTAATGCCTGTGTTGATCGCGTCGATGTTGTTTCTTAATGCCTGTGTTGATCGCGTCGATGTTGTTTCTTAATGCCTGTGTTGATCGCGTCGATGTTGTTTCTTAATGCCTGTGTTGATCGCGTCGATGTTGTTTCTTAATGCCTGTGTTGATCGCGTCGATTGTGTTTCTTAATGCCTGTGTCGATCGCGTCGATGTTGTTTCTTAATGCCTGTGTTGATCGTGTCAATGTTGTTTCTTAATGCCTGTGTTGATCGCGTCGATGTTGTTTCTTAATGCCTGTGTTGATCGCGTCGATGTTGTTTCTCAATGCCTGTGTTGATCGCGTCGATGTTGTTTCTTAATGCCTGTGTTGATCGCGTCGATGTTGTTTCTTAATGCCTGTGTTGATCGCGTCGATGTTGTTTCTAATGCCTGTGTTGATCGCGTCGATGTTGTTTCTTAATGCCTGTGTTGATCGCGTCGATTGTGTTTCTTAATGCCTGTGTTGATCGTGTCAATGTTGTTTCTTAATGCCTGTGTTGATCGCGTCGATGTTGTTTCTTAATGCCTGTGTTGATCGCGTCGATGTTGTTTCTTAATGCCTGTGTTGATCGCGTCGATGTTGTTTCTAATGCCTGTGTTGATCGCGTCGATGTTGTTTCTTAATGCCTGTGTTGATCGCGTCGATGTTGTTTCTTAATGCCTGTGTTGATCGCGTCGATGTTGTTTCTTAATGCCTGTGTTGATCGCGTCGATGTTGTTTCTTAATGCCTGTGTTGATCGCGTCGATTGTGCTTCTTAATGCCTGTGTTGATCGCGTCGATGTTGTTTCTTAATGCCTGTGTTGATCGCGTCGATGTTGTTTCTTAATGCCTGTGTTGATCGCGTCGATTGTGCTTCTTAATGCCTGTGTTGATCGCGTCGATGTTGTTTCTTAATGCCTGTGTTGATCGCGTCGATGTTGTTTCTTAATGCCTGTGTTGATCGCGTCGATGTTGTTTCTAATGCCTGTGTTGATCGCGTCGATTGTGTTTCTAATGCCTGTGTTGATCGCGTCGATTGTGTTTCTTAATGCCTGTGTTGATCGCGTCGATGTTGTTTCTTAATGCCTGTGCTGATCGCGTCGATGTTGTTTCTTAATGCCTGTGTTGATCGCGTCGATGTTGTTTCTTAATGCCTGTGTTGATCGCATCGATGTTGTTTCTTAATGCCTGTGTTGATCGCGTCGATGTTGTTTCTTAATGCCTGTGTTGATCGCGTCGATTGTGTTTCTTAATGCCTGTGTTGATCGCGTCGATGTTGTTTCTTAATGCCTGTGTCGATCGCGTCGATGTTGTTTCTTAATGCCTGTGTTGATCGCGTCGATTGTGTTTCTTAATGCCTGTGTTGATCGCGTCGATGTTGTTTCTTAATGCCTGTGTTGATCGCGTCGATTGTGTTTCTTAATGCCTGTGTTGATCGTGTCAATGTTGTTTCTTAATGCCTGTGTTGATCGCGTCGATGTTGTTTCTAATGCCTGTGTTGATCGCGTCGATGTTGTTTCTTAATGCCTGTGTTGATCGCGTCGATGTTGTTTCTTAATGCCTGTGTTGATCGCGTCGATGTTGTTTCTTAATGCCTGTGTTGATCGCGTCGATGTTGTTTCTTAATGCCTGTGTTGATCGCGTCGATGTTGTTTCTTAATGCCTGTGTTGATCGCGTCGATGTTGTTTCTTAATGCCTGTGTTGATCGCGTCGATGTTGTTTCTTAATGCCTGTGTTGATCGCGTCGATTGTGTTTCTTAATGCCTGTGTTGATCGCGTCGATGTTGTTTCTTAATGCCTGTGTCGATCGCGTCGATGTTGTTTCTTAATGCCTGTGTTGATCGCGTCGATGTTGTTTCTTAATGCCTGTGTTGATCGCGTCGATGTTGTTTCTTAATGCCTGTGTTGATCGCGTCGATTGTGTTTCTTAATGCCTGTGTTGATCGTGTCAATGTTGTTTCTTAATGCCTGTGTTGATCGCGTCGATGTTGTTTCTAATGCCTGTGTTGATCGCGTCGATGTTGTTTCTTAATGCCTGTGTTGATCGCGTCGATGTTGTTTCTTAATGCCTGTGTTGATCGCGTCGATGTTGTTTCTTAATGCCTGTGTTGATCGCGTCGATGTTGTTTCTTAATGCCTGTGTTGATCGCGTCGATGTTGTTTCTTAATGCCTGTGTTGATCGCGTCGATGTTGTTTCTTAATGCCTGTGTTGATCGCGTCGATGTTGTTTCTAATGCCTGTGTTGATCGCGTCGATTGTGTTTCTTAATGCCTGTGTTGATCGCGTCGATGTTGTTTCTTAATGCCTGTGTCGATCGCGTCGATGTTGTTTCTTAATGCCTGTGTTGATCGCGTCGATGTTGTTTCTTAATGCCTGTGTTGATCGCGTCGATGTTGTTTTAATGCCTGTGTTGATCGCGTCGATTGTGTTTTAATGCCTGTGTTGATCGTGTCAATGTTGTTTCTAATGCCTGTGTTGATCGCGTCGATGTTGTTTCTTAATGCCTGTGTTGATCGCGTCGATGTTGGTTCTTAATGCCTGTGTTGATCGCGTCGATGTTGTTTCTTAATGCCTGTGTTGATCGCGTCGATGTTGTTTCTTAATGCCTGTGTTGATCGCGTCGATGTTGTTTCTTAATGCCTGTGTTGATCGCGTCGATGTTGTTTCTAATGCCTGTGTTGATCGCGTCGATTGTGTTTCTTAATGCCTGTGTTGATCGCGTCGATGTTGTTTCTTAATGCCTGTGTTGATCGCGTCGATTGTGCTTCTTAATGCCTGTGTTGATCGCGTCGATGTTGTTTCTTAATGCCTGTGCTGATCGCGTCGATGTTGTTTCTTAATGCCTGTGTTGATCGCGTCGATGTTGTTTCTTAATGCCTGTGTTGATCGCGTCGATGTTGTTTCTTAATGCCTGTGTTGATCGCGTCGATGTTGTTTCTTAATGCCTGTGTTGATCGCGTCGATTGTGTTTCTTAATGCCTGTGTTGATCGCGTCGATGTTGTTTCTTAATGCCTGTGTCGATCGCGTCTATTGTGTTTCTTAATGCCTGTGTTGATCGCGTCGATGTTGTTTCTTAATGCCTGTGTTGATCGCGTCGATTGTGTTTCTTAATGCCTGTGTTGATCGCGTCGATGTTGTTTTAATGCCTGTGTTGATCGCGTCGATGTTGTTTCTTAATGCCTGTGTCGATCGCGTCGATTGTGTTTCTTAATGCCTGTGTTGATCGCGTCGATTGTGTTTCATAATGCCTGTGTTGATCGCGTCGATTGTGTTTCTTAATGCCTGTGTTGATCGCGTCGATTGTGTTTCTTAATGCCTGTGTTGATCGCGTCGATGTTGTTTCTAATGCCGTGTTGATCGCGCCGATTGTGTTTCTTAATGCCTGTGTTGATCGCGTCGATGTTGTTTCTTAATGCCTGTGTTAAGGCACATGTGTAACTACGAGTAACATCGTGCCTACACTACACTATCTAATGAATGAGACTGCGCGCCTATGAGTCTACCCATAGTTAAGTTTCGTGTCCTATAGCTTCTTCTTCTTCCCCCTTCACCCCTAAGAATGTATAGGTCAGCAACCAAGTTCTTCCAAGCAATCATATCCAAAGCCATTTTTTTCAAATCTCTCCACCCTCTCCCTATTCTCTTGCATTCCGTTCCCAGTTTCCACCTTCAGGTGTTTCCCTACCTGGCGGGGTCTTTCTTCTTCCTCCTCGGGTGGCGAGCTATGAACATCCCTGGTTGTGGTTTCTGTAGCTAATCTAGTGTTTTTACGGGTGGGGAAGCTAGCACCCCGTTCATCGCCTTGAGTCACCTCTTACTACATACGTGTCAGGTAACAGTAGTTCTCTTCCCTACCCTCTTAATTTGGTCCCCGGTAACTACTCGCATGGTCTAATAACTAACTAACAAACTCATTAATTATGTTTCATGTTTCTCCTACTCTAAGATATTCAAAACTAGATAGCAGTAAAGCAAGAAAGCATACAACTCTTCTATATTAAATGAACAAAATAAAACTGTCACAAAGAAGGAAAAGAATGGACAATGGTGTAGGATTAGACATGCTGCAAATAACCATTTCCCGGTATTTCTATTCAAGGACTAGTAATTACGTTCGGAAATAGACCTGAATCTGTGAGGTCGGGCAGAGAAAGTAATGAAGCTGAAATCTTGCAGGATATCTACAGTGCTAAATTACCTGGAGTGCCAGGTTAAGTGCCATGAATATGGTACACCGTCATTTGTCAACTAAAATTGAGGTTATAACTTAGGAAAGACGAACAGCTTGAAACAATTATTACTGTAACTATCATACATCTACCACAATTTTCTTGATAATTCTCTGTTTTTTAATCTTTGCTAAAGTTATTTTCTTTCGTTATCTTGGCTCTTGACAGAATTGATTAGAGCACGGCTCTCATACGGGAGACAAGCGTCACGCAATTGGTTAATAGCGATACGTGTTATGTACTTCACTGTCGGTGCCCATGTTTCGCTGCTATGATTTCAGGTGCATTCTTCGCGCCTAATTTGGGGCATCTAATTTTGCAGAAAGACTTGATTTCTTTATCATCAGTCACCCTCGCCCATCAGGAGAACAATGTACCACGTGCGCACCGAGCAGAAGTTGTGATCTAAGCTGGTCTTGAAACCCTGAATTTTCCTGACACATAATCTCTAGCATTAAGTGTTGTCAAATTCGTTGTCACAAAGCAGATACCAGTGGAGAAAGAGCTAAGCAGATACCAGTAGAGAAAGAGCTAAGCAGATACCAGTGGAGAAAGAACTAGCAGATACCAGTAGAGAAAGAACTAAGCAGATACCAGTGGAGAAAGAGCTAAGCAGATACTAGTGGAGAAAGAGCTAAGAAGATACCAGTGGAGAAAGAGCTAAGCAGATACCAGTGGAGAAAGAGCTAAGCAGATACCAGTGGAGAAAGAGCTAAGCAGATACTAGTGGAGAAAGAGCTAAGCAGATACCAGTGGAGAAAGAGCTAAGCAGATACTAGTGGAGAAAGAGCTAAGCAGATACCAGTGGAGAAAAAGCTAAGCAGATACCAGTGGAGAAAGAACTAAGCAGATACCAGTAGAGAAAGAACTAAACAGATACCAGTGGAGAAAGAACTAAACAGATACTAGTAGAGAAAGAACTAAACAGATACCAGTAGAGAAAGAACTAAACAGATACCAGTGGAGAAAGAACTAAACATATACTAGTGGAGAAAGAACTAAGCAGATACCAGTGGAGAAAGAACTAAACAGATACCAGTAGAGAAAGAACTAAACAGATACCAGTGGAGAAAGAACTAAACAGATACTAGTAGAGAAAGAACTAAGCAGATACCAGGGGAGAAAGAACTAAGGAAGAGATGCTGGTGATGGATAGGACACACATTGAGAAGACCGACCGGAAACATTACAAGACAGGCATTGTTTTAGAACCCGCAGGGAAAGAAGAGTATGGGAAGGCCTAGACCGACCTGGAGAAGAGACCTGGAGGCTGATATTAAAAGGATACATACAACATGGAAATAATTGGAAGGGATGGCAAGAGAGAGGAACAGCTGGAATAAGTTTGTTGAAGACCTGTGCTCCGTTGGGGGCTGAAAGGTGAAGAAATTCGTTGTCAGTCTCGCAACTCTTCCTTTAACTTGATGATTCAAACTTGATGATTCAAACTTGATGATTCAAACTTGATGATTCATACAGTGTTCTTGGTTATGATAACTTCTCTCATCATCTTATTCTTCGACTTTTTCTTCCAAAGTTCCATATCGACTATTTGTTAACCACTCTTTGGGATTTATATGTGATTCGAGCCTAAGAGCGAATGTACGTTGTGCTAGTTATGCGCCTACAGGTAAGCACATCAGATTTCTGTGATGTTTTTATTTACTAGGTAGCGCCCCTAGGCTTCTACCTTAGTCGCATATTACGACATGCCTTGTAGGTCGCAATGTTAATATTCTTTGCTCCCCATGAGAGTCCCGACAATGCACGAGCGGTACATACTTCTCTCAAGGACCAAGTTCCTTATTGTTCCCCATGAGAGCCCGTACAACACACGAGCGGTACATAGCTTTTCTCAAGGAACAAATTCTCTTTTCTCATGGGCATATTTTAAGGGATCAATAACTGAATAACAGATAATTGAATGTAATAACCGTTCAGTTTCAGGATCAGTAATTAATTGATTGAATGATTGGATCACCATCATTGCACTTCCGTGAGTAATCATGTGTGCTCCGTACTCTTTTTTACACAGGAAGATCTCAGCTGCAATGCACAAGCTCCGTAGCACCGGCGTCAGTCCTCGGTGTAATTTTAAACATTTTTGTAGGAATTTTATTTTTAATCTGTTTCGAATGAATTTTGCGTGGGCCACAGCTTTGTTGCCTGCTCTTCTCAATTTTGAACTGTTACGGTTTATTTACGTGCTCAAATTGACCTCGGTACCTACGTTTTACCGTCCGTCTCCGATAGGACTAGGAACTCAATCTCACCTATACTAAGATCAGGATCTCTGGAAAAAATCGAGATGGCTCCACGTGGAAGCGAACCTGGTACCTTTGGAACAAGAGACGAGCACCTAGCCTCTACGCCACAGACTCCTCAAATTAAACTATGATCGTCTTGGGGAGAGGACATGGAATAGTAGGGACATGAGAGGACATGGAATAGTAGGGGCAGGAGAGGACATGGAATAGTAGGGACATGAGAGGACATGGAATAGTAGGGAAAGAAGAGGACATGGAATAGTAGGGACAGGAGAGGACATGGAATAGTAGGGGCAGCAGAGGACATGGAATAGTAGGGACATGAGAGGACATGGAATAGTAGGGACATGAGAGGACATGGAATAGTAGGGACATGAGAGGACATGGAATAGTAGGGACATGAGAGGACATGGAATAGTAGGGACAGGAGAGGACATGGAATAGTAGGGACAGGAGAGGACATGGAATAGTAGGGGCATGAGAGGACATGGAATAGTAGGGGCAGGAGAGGACATGGAATAGTAGGGACAGGAGAGGACATGGAATAGTAGGGACAGGAGAGGACATGGAATAGTAGTGACATGAGAGGACATGGAATAGTAGGGACAGGAGAGGACATGGAATAGTAGGGGCAGGAGAGGACATGGAATAGTAGGGACAGGAGAGAACATGGAATAGTAGAGACATGAGAGGACATGGAATAGTAGGGACAAGAGAGGACATGGAATAGTAGGGACAGGAGAGGACATGGAATAGTAGGGACATGAGAGGACATGGAATAGTAGGGGCAGGAGAGGACATGGAATAGTAGGGGCATGAGAGGACATGGAATAGTAGGGACAGGAGAGGACATGGAATAGTAGGGACAGGAGAGGACATGGAATAGTAGGGACAGGAGAGGACATGGAATAGTAGGGACAGGAGAGGACATGGAATAGTAGGGACATGAGAGGGCATGGAATAGTAGGAACAGGAGAGGACATGGAATAGTAGGGACAGGAGAGGACATGGAATAGTAGGGGCAGGAGAGGACATGGAATAGTAGGGGCAGGAGAGGACATGGAATAGTAGGGACAGGAGAGGACATGGAATAGTAGGGGCATGAGAGGACATGGAATAGTAGGGACAGGAGAGGACATGGAATAGTAGGGACAGGAGAGGACATGAAATAGTAGGGGCAGGAGGACATGGAATAGTAGGGGCAGGAGAGGACATGGAATAGTAGGGAAAGGAGAGGACATGGAATAGTAGGGACAGGAGAGGACATGGAATAGTAGGGACATGAGAGGACATGGAATAGTAGGAACAGGAGAGGACATGGAATAGTAGGGACAGGAGAGGACATGGAATAGTAGGGGGCAGGAGAGGACATGGAATAATAGGGGGCAGGAGAGGACATGGAATAGTAGGGACAGGAGAGGACATGGAATAGTAGGGACAGGAGAGGACATGAAATAGTAGGGGCAGGAGGACATGGAATAGTAGGGGCAGGAGAGGACATGGAATAGTAGGGGGCAGGAGAGGACATGGAATAGTAGGGGCAGGAGAGGACATGGAATAGTAGGGGGCAGGAGAGGACATGGAATAGTAGGGACAGGAGAGGACATGGAATAGTAGGGACATGAGAGGACATGGAATAGTAGGGACATGAGAGGACATGGACTAGTAGGGACATAAGAGGACATGGAATAGTAGGGACAGAAGAGGTCATGGAATAGTAGGGACAGGAGAGGACATGGAATAATAGGGACAGGAGAGGACATGGAATAGTAGGGACATGAGAGGACATGGAATAGTAGGGACATGAGAGGACATGGAATAGTAGGGACAGAAGAGGACATGGAATAGTAGGGGCAGGAGAGGACATGGAATAGTAGGGACAGGAGAGGACATGGAATAGTAGGGGCAGGAGAGGACATGTAATAGTAGGGGCAGGAGAGGACATGGAATAGTAGGGGCATGAGAGGACATGGAATAGTAGGGACAGGAGAGGACATGGAATAGTAGGGACAGAAGAGGACATGGAATAGTAGGGAAAGAAGAGGACATGGAATAGTAGGGACAGGAGAGGACATGGAATAGTAGGGAAAGAAGAGGACATGGAATAGTAGGGACAGGAGAGGACATGGAATAGTAGGGACATGAGAGGACATGGAATAGTAGGGACATGAGAGGACATGGAATAGTGGACATGAGAGGACATGGAATAGTAGGGACATGAGGGCATGGGAAAAGTAGGGACAGAGAGGACATGGAATAGTAGGGACATGAGAGGACATGGAATAGTAGGGACAGAAGAGGACATGGAATAGTAGGGAAAGAAGAGTAGGAAGGGGTGAAAACGTATGAGTTTGTTATCCTTTCTACAGCAGAAACTGTCTTGTCTCTATTTGTTCTAGAAATTTCCTACCAACTCGAATATTAAACCAATCATACTAGTTCACCGCTGCTAATACTAAACATTGACCTCGACTGGCTTAGGGCATAATTCATAAATATTAATATCCTCTCACTATCTGGAAGTATCGACCTGTTTTGTCTGAGTGTTCTCAAAATTAATATCAAACACAGTCAATGTCAAGGTCATCTAGCATTTTCTCATCAAAATTTGATCAACTTTTTTCTTGAGAACTATATTTAAAAAAAAATCTGAATACTATCTGGCAAGAAGGTTTTGTGGAAAACTGAAGCTAAACTCTGTAAGACAAGTACAGCAATTTAAATACCCCTGAGTCCTGGTAACATCTGATGACAGATGCAGATTAGAAATAAAGAGCAGAATAGGGCAGGCCAAAACAGGGGTTCCAGAAAATGAGAACCGTTATATGCAGCAAGTCATTGTCAATCCCGATTTGAATGCAATGTTATTAAGTGCTACATAGAACCAATACTGACATACGGATATGAGTCTGAGAGTTATTAAGTGCTACATAGAACCAATACTGACATACGGATATGAGTCTGAGAGTTATACAGTGCTACATAGAACCAATACTGACATAGGGATGCGAGTCTGAGAGTTATACAGTGCTACATAGAACCAATACTGACATACGGATGCGAGTCATGGATAATGAACAAACAGATCGAAAAATCTCTGAGGGTCACAGAAATGTGATTTTACAGAAGAATGATGAGAATCCCATGCAGACATAGTCACGTTGGATGGGATCCGCTCGCAACACAGACGAGCGGAATCCCAGAGGGACTATTACTAATGCACGTCTCTCTCGGCCCATGGGAAAAGCTGAAGGATAAACAATAAGAGATGAGGGGGCATCCAGAGAAGAGACTGGGCCGCGTGGAGCAAAACTTGGGCCCAAGATGAGTTGCACGTGGGCCCACATAGGGTGAAACTTGGAGCCCTGGGTTGGGGCCCGAGTTAAGCCCCGGGTTCGGACATCCTACAGAAAAATGTGAGCACGGTGAGAACTGATGGAGATGGGGAAGCAGGCACCAGGGCAGAGCAAGCACGCATGCGGACGATGCACGTGTGGGCCCACCGCTGGGCAGACGTGCACGGCGCTGATGGTGTAGCGAAGAGAGGGCATGACAGGTGCGAGGGTGAGCGGGCTACCCAAATGTGCAGAAAAACTGGAAAGCCCTGCAGAGGTTGAATCCAGTGCGCGTTTCCGCTCGCAGGGAACTACTGCTGCCTTGTAGTTTGATTGGGGACAATCAAAGGCTAGCGAAGTAAACCGTACACAAAACTGGACTGCAAGAAAACCAAGTAGTCAAGAAAAAGAAAGATTTTTTCTAATGAAATCCCAGGAGGGTAGATCGTCTAAGGGTCGCTATCCCCAAAAGTAAATATTAACCTGCTGCCTTGCAGGTTTGCTGGGGAACAGTAAAAGGCTGACGGAGAGCAAACCCAGTAAACACTGGTTGAAATCAGACACTTCGCCGAAGGACAAGCACTAGAGCTGCAAATGGTACTGAACGATGTGACGTAAAACGTGTTCTTGGCAACGGCTGTTTATATATCACAATATAAATGATAAAAATGGCGGGGAAAAAACGATCGAGAGAGAGAGAGAGAGAAAGAGAGAGGAGCATAGATGGTTACTCACCAAAGTGCAATGATGATGGTCTTATCAATCAATCAATCAATCAATCAATCAATCACTCAATCTGTTACCAATGTCAAACATGGTCTCTAACTAAATCCCAAGAGAGAAACATCACAAAATGTGAAATGAAATGTTTAAGAGAAGCCATCAATGTTACAAGATGGGATAGATTGAGAAATGAGAACATTAGAAATATCGTTGAAATCACAACATGCATCCAACAAATTAGACAACAACAAATAAAATGATTCCAGTCATCGAATGAGAAAGAAACCTGATCTATTTGATACGATCTCACGCCTATAACAACCGGTAACCCGGACGTCCAGCCTGAGGAAAACCAAGAACAGGATGGCCATATAATATCTCAGCCCACCCGTATGTTTCTGAGGATCGCAAGGGGAGCAAAGAATAGTAACACTGCAACGTACAAGGCACGTTGTAAGAAGTGACTGAGGTATGGTCCTGTGGAAGCTACCCTAGTAAACAAAATGTATTGCACAAATCGGATATGCTGACCTATTTGTAGGGGCATAGCTGGCACAACGTACACTCGCTCTTAGGCTTAGATCACATACAAATCAAAAAGAGTGGTTAACAAGTGGTCGATTTGGTTCGTTTGAAGAAGATTGCTACTAGTTTTGTGCCATATTAACAAATACTTGGAGCCAGTAACTCGGCTCAGAGGGGCATATTGGTTAATAACGATTCTGTCAATAATTGTGATGTTTCTACTAATGATTTTATTCACAAAATAGATGAGACTGCAGTAAAACTATATGATTGGCAAAACACGTAATCACAAAGTACTGTAGTTTTACAAATTACAAAAACAATAACAAAATACAGCAACGTTTCGACCAACAAGGCCTTTATCAAGCAAACGAACAACAGGAGTAACAAATTTAAAAAAACAAATGTACGATCAAAAACAAACATTTCTAATGAAAATCTGGAAATAAAAACGAAAATCTGGGAATAAAAACGAATAACGAAATAAATGTAACACAAAAACACACATAAAAACTAGAAATAGAACGGAAGAGAAACAATGAAAAATCTAGTAAATATGTAATTTGAATACATGCAACATATACCCATATAGATTACAAGGCATGGGAAGAGAAAGTACTAAGAAGAATAGTACTAAGTGTTTTACTAATGATTTTACTAACATTGATAATACTAATGATAATAGTGACGATGATGGCAATTCTGATGAATACACTAGAAAAACTGTCGTTACTGAGTGTAATACCGCTTTTTATGCGGTGTAGGACAGGAGGGACGTGAACCTTGGAATTTAATGGCCGCATGCCTAGTGGAATCGTCGCAAAACTGTTCAGGCTAGGATCTTTTCTTTATGTCCCTGGCAGAAAAAAATACATTGGCTTTATCGTGGATTGAACGCGGGTTTTCCGCATGTGAGCCGTGCTCTAATCCATTCGGCCAGGCGTTAAACTTCTGTGCAGGCACTAACCATGGCAAAACCAATCATAAAGATACTTATAGCATCGATAATAATCAATCTACTACGTTCTGGACTCGCTCCATCAGGTTCCTGTCAATCCAATTATTGCACAGACATAATGAACAGCGCTACATTCTAGAATGGTCACCTCTTGAACTTCCGGTCTACAAGGTCAGTAACCTGGACACGTCGGACCATTAATTCTCTGCTGTCAATTTCTTTCGACTCAATAAAAACGGTTGACACTTTCCTCGCGCATATTAAGTAACCATTATTATTAGCCATTCTGGTTGTTTTAGTATCGATACTAGGTTGATTTATAATTATTGTATCGATATCGCTGCTACATTGTTACGTTTCTGTTAGTTAATTATTTATAGTTAATTAGTTAGTTAATCAGTTAGTTAATTCACAGCCAACTATAAACTCATAGGGCCGGCGGACTCGGGTAAACATTATGGGAAATCAGACCACAACCGGCCACGTGACCTCGCATTCCAGTGTTATTAAAAAATGCTAAATCAAGTTTATATTATGTAACAAGTTAAGTTTAACAATAAGGAATATCAATATTATGAATATTTTTCACCAATAAATAACCATAAACTCACAGAACTGAGTAAATTTGCAAAAAAAAGCATGCATTGTTCTATCAAACATATATAAATCCCAGCCCCCTCCCCATTCCTCCTCCCCAACTGAAACTATGTCAGGGTTTACCCGGTCAGTTATGCAGCCCAATATTAAAGTTGGCTGTATTTGATTATACAGTTAGTCAGGATAATTATAAAGGCAGTTAGCTAGTTAGTTAGCTAGTTAGTTAGCTAGTTAACTATATAATTCGCTAGCTAGTTATTCAATTAGTTAACTATACAGTTAGATAGCTAGTTATTAAATTAGTTAACTATACAGTTAGATAGCTAGTTATTCAATTAGTTAACTATACAGTTCGCTAGCTAGTTATTCAATTAGTTAACTATACAGTTCGCTAGCTAGTTATTCAATTAGTTAACTATACAGTTAGATAGCTAGTTATTCAATTAGTTAACTATACAGTTCGCTAGCTAGATATTATTAAATTAATTAACTATACAGTTAGATAGCTAGTTATTCAATTAGTTAACTATACAGTTAGATAGCTAGTTATTCAATTAGTTAACTATACAGTTCGCTAGCTAGTTATTCAATTAGTTAATATGACAGTTGTAGCTAGTTATTCAATTAGTTAACTATACAGTTAGATAGCTAGTTATTCAATTAGTTAACTATACAGTTCGCTAGCTAGTTATTAAATTAGTTAACTATACAGTTACGTAGCTAGTTATTCAATTAGTTAACTATACAGTTCGCATAGCTAGTTATTCAATTAGTTAACTATACAGTTAGATAGCTAGTTATTCAATTAGTTAACTATACCGTTAGCTAGTTAATCACTTAGTTAATTAGTTCGTTAGTTAAATAGTTGGTTAGGTAGGGAGTCAGTCAACTTATTAGTTAAAACGTAATCAATTATATACTAAATTAATTAGTTAGTTAACGATTCAGTTATTTAAATGGTTACTTATTTAGTCAGATAGTTAATTAGCTATGTTAAATAGTTTGGCAGGTAGTTAATTAGTCAGTCAGTTTGTTTACTATTTAGTTATCTAATTAAAATATGTCCATGCTTCACACCCATAAGAGCATGCATATTCCTAGTAGCAACGTATGGGTATGAAGCATGGACATTTAATAAGGCAGTGGAAAAACGTATATGTGCTTTCGAATATAATTGTTACAGAAGAGTCATCCGTATATCTTGGACAGAGAAGAGAACAAATAGATCTATTCAGAAAGAATTCAAAATCAGAGAAAACTGACTGATGCTACAAATAAGAAAGAAAAGATTGAGATATTTTGGACATGTAAAAAGACACAAAGGGCTGGAAAAGACCATCATGGAAGGAGCAATGCTGGCAAAGCGAAGAAGAGGAAGACCACGGAGAAGATGAATTCAGGATGTAACTGATGGTCTGCACATGACAGCTGTAGAGGTAGGACATCTGGCCTATGAGAGAGAGAAATTCCGGAGGACTGTTGGGGTGGCAATGTTCTGCTCAGGACAAGCTATTTGACGATGTGGAGTTAACAATTTAGTGAGCTATTTAGTGAATCAGTCAGTCAATTAGTGAACTATTTAGTGAGTCAGTCAGTTAGTCAATTAGTGAACTATTTAGTGAGTCAGTCAGTTAGTCAATTAGTGAACTATGTATAGAACTAGTTAGTTAGTCACTTAGCTAATTAATGTGTTGGTCAGTTAGTTAGCTAGTCAGTCAGTTAGTTAGCTAGTCAGTCAGTTAGTTAGCTAGTCAGTCAGTTAGTTAGCTAGTCAGTCAGTTAGTTAGCTAGTCAGTCAGTTAGTTTAATCTGTCAATCAGTTGTAATATAGTTGGACGTCATCTTACTCTGTGTAGAATTATCAAGCGAACGAAAGGGAGGAAGGAAGGATACAAAAGAATGTTCATCTTCTCTTCTCTCTCTCTCTCTCTCTCTCTCTCTCTCTCCTTCTTTCTTTCTTTCTCTCTCTTATCTGTCCTCCGTTGCACATTTTGTCCGGAGGTAAAACAAAATTACGGAGTGAAAGGATTAAGTTCTGCGAAACGAAAGGAAACAAACAAATTAATTACTTGAATTCACAGAAAGGAGTTCATTCTTATTTTTCATGTTTGTTAGCCTACACGCTCTGATATAACCACAACAAGGTTCACCTTAGGTTGAAAAGGGGTGTCTCGGCTTCTTCACTTCTTCTTTACCTTTCAACTCCCAACGGAGCACAGGGCCTTAACAAACTTCATCCAACTCTTCCTCTTTCTTGCATCTCTTCCAATTCTTCCCCTGTTTTACCTAACCTTTTAATATCAAACTCCAACTCTCTTCTCAAAGTCTGTCTAGGCCTTCCCTTACTCCTCTTTCCCTGCGGGTTCCAAAACATTGCCGGCTTGCAATGCTTCTGGCCGGTATTCTCAATGTATTTCCTATCCATCGTCAGCGTCTCTTCCGTAGCTCCATCTCCACTGTATATGACCGGTGTCTCGGCTTAAAGAGGCTTTAATCCCCCACTTAAGTTAATGTTAATTGCATTTCCTTTACAGGACTTTGCGAATCAAACCCCAGCTTTTAACGCTGTTTGTGATTTTTCTAGGCATTATTACGTTCAGTAGTTTGTCATTGCTTTCTGAACGGGTGGTGCCATCGTTCTTTGTAAAAATCCACGCGAAACAATTTGCAACCAAGCTGCCCGCATCGTGATTCGAACTCAGACCCCTACTTAACAAACACAAAATAACAAGAATGGAAACTATACTTCTTTATTGCATTGATATTTCTGCTTAGAAAAAAAATACAACCGTTTTTTTTCACAATTCTTTGTAAATATAATTCCGAAGTATTTGATTTACTTTACCTGTTTCAGACACGTATTTCTGGTATGCCTGTGTAGTTAACTTAAAGTTTTGTTGACCTTGACAGCGTCTTGAAACAGGATATGTTTGCGGTTTGATGCACTTTCAACAACTTTTGTTATACACATTTGGTTAACGTATCTGCGATTGAAATCACGTGATCTGAAGATATATTTAGAAGATTGTATCTAAACAAATATCTCGCGGGATTTCTCGGGAGATTTACAAAGCTGGGTTAGTTTAGTCTTGATATTTTAGTTTAGTCGTCGGATCACCATCACTGCACGTCGAACAAATTAGTCCATAAGTGCTCCGATCTCTCCCTCAGTATGTCCATCAGAGTGTGGCGACTAACGACACCGGTTCTTTGTTGGTTTACAATTCTTCTTTGTCTGCCAGCATAGCGTTCTTGTCGAGCTACACCACACTTAACTTTGAGTTCTTGCAGTCTGGTTAGTGTTGTGGATGCACCGCTATTACGTGAATCATGTACACGCCCTCTCTCCTTAAGGAATTTATAATATCAGCCTGGTCCATTGCTCGTCCGCTTTGGACAGCAGCCATACCTGCAAGCCTATCCGCACGTTCATTCCCCTTACACCTGCATGCCCTGGTACAAAAATAAAACTGATCTTTGTCAGCTTAGACCTCCCCAGCGATTCTATCCAATGTCTCCTAGCCCATCCTGTTTCAATCTTCCTGAGCATACTCATTGAGTCACTGAGAAAACATGCATGGATAAAAGTCTGTGATTCTAGCCAAATCATCGCTTTGGTAACCGCCATGATTTCCATAGTGAGACTGCTTGTAGTCACGGCAAAACCACCACTGTCTTCCTTCACAACATCACCTCCGACCTGAGCAGTGAAAGCCCACGAGCTCCGCACATGTCGAATCACCGAACCATCCGTATAAATGATTACATCATGCTCAGATGCGTTCTCAGAAATTAATGCATGAACCTCTGCCTCCACAACAAGTGGGTTGTGTTGCCTGCATTCTTTATCAAGTTCGATGCATACAGAAAAGGATGTAGCGAATGCTCTTGGCACTGGTATCCATTCTTCACCGGATCAATGTCTTCAAGTGTACACACCTGTTCAATACAGTCCTCGGCCTGACCCATCCAAGATTTTCCTCTTTTAACCTATTTCCTTTTGTCTCTTTATTTCCAAGTGCAGAGGATGTTGTGTGTCAGCATTGACTTGAAGGTATGCTCGTGCACGGCTCATCAGTATTCTATACTCCATAGTAGGATAGTCAAGGAGATAGCGCATCGCCCTGCACGACGTGTCTTTAGTGCAACCAAGGATAATGCGCATCGCCTCGTTCTGTATTCTTTCCAGTCGTTCTATCTGACTATGACTGAGAGTCAGGATCGCCAGCGCATACTCAAGCACAGAAAGGACCAGACCCTGGTATAAAATACAAAGATGGCGCTGTTCACAATCCGCCGCAGCCATTACCCTCATCGCCAGCAAACCTTTCCTCGCCTTCATTATCACATGAGCTATGTGTTCCGTAAAAGCTAGACCACGATCAAAACGCAACCCCAGGTATTTCATAGACTGAGATCGCTCCACTACCTCTGAACACAAAACCACAGATGGTGTTGGAGTGTTGACGATGTGGTTGTTTAAAGAGAACCATGTCACCGCTGCTTTTGTGGGGTTGACCAATGCTCCTGCTTCAACGCACCATCTACCTATGCGGTCGAGTTCTGACAGAAGTTCCTCCACAAGCTGTTCTCTATCCTTGCCCTGACGATACACCAACACATCATCTGCATATGACATTGTCCTTCCTCTACCCGTGATCTGCTCTTTGTGATGCTCACAGTATAGGCATTGAACAACACCAGCTGGGTTAATGAGTACTGAATCAACTGTATTGCACTCCGAGCAGACCCATAGGTTCTCAGTATTGCACTCCGAGCAGACCCATAGGTTCTCAGTATTGCACTCCTAGCAGACCCATAGATTCTCAGTATTGCACTCCGAGCAGACCCATAGATTCTCAGTATTGCACTCCGAGTAGACCCATAGATTCTCAGTATTGCACTCCGAGTAGGCCCATAGATTCTCAGTATTGCACTCCGAGTAGACCCATAGATTCTCAGTATTGCACTCTGAGCAGACCCATAGATTCTCAGTATTGCACTCCGAGCAGACCCATAGATTCTCAGTATTGCACTCCGAGTAGACCCATAGATTCTCAGTATTGCACTCCGAGTAGGCCCATAGATTCTCAGTATTGCACTCCGAGTAGACCCATAGATTCTCAGTATTGCACTCTGAGCAGACCCATAGATTCTCAGTATTGCACTCTGAGCAGACCCATAGATTCTCAGTATTGCACTCCGAGCAGACCCATAGATTCTCAGTATTGTACTCTGAGCAGACCCATAGATTCTCAGTATTGCACTCCGAGTAGACCCATAGATTCTCAGTATCTATCAAAAGATGACGAAGAATACTGGTGGTTTCCATTGCTTGTTGGTTAAACACACTCCTCACGGTTTCTATTGCTTGTTGGTTAAACACACTCCTCACTCTACTCCTACGTAACCAGTTTTACTTGTACATCGTGCAATTTCACATTTCTTAAATCGTTAGATGAATTATCGTGGCATAGGGAAGTTTCTCGAGTAAATAAAAAGTGTTATAATAACATCAATTTTAGTGTTTTATTCAAACAGAAGGTTACCAAGAGACTGAAGAATATCCTCTTATCCTCCTAAACTCCCGACAGTCGATGTTGTTGATGCGAGACAGTCCGCTCTCTCATTGTATCGAACACCAGCATGTCCAGGACAGTAGATCTACTTGAGTTTCTGAAGGTTGGAAATCTCTATAGACGACATACACACATCCCGTATCGTTTGGATCTTCCAAAGCATCAACTGAGAGTCAGATACAACAGCAACACAAATAAACGGTTTACAAGTTATGTCTCTCTCTCTCTTATGCCATGTTAACTCCAATTTTGACATATGCCCTCAACCAACTCATGCCAAGTCTTCCTATCTTTTACTATCACCTGTAGCTCCCTTCAGCTCTCCTGTATATTGTTAATCTCCACCTCAAAACCTCTTCTCCATGAATTTCTAGGCTCTACTCTCCTTCCTTTCCTGTGGGTTCCAGAAAAGGACTTTTCTCGCTATTTCCTACATATTTCTAATATTCCAGGTGTCAATTCTGGAGCTTGTCTTAGGTGAAAGGTAATCTGCAGTGCAGATTCTTTCGGGCTTTCTCGTCATTGCTGTATACCTCCTCTAGAAGAGCTTCCCTTGCTCTTGCTTGACACAGTTATTGCTTGACACAGTTATTGCTTGACACAGTTATTGCTTGACACAGTTATTGCTTGACACAGTTATTGCTTGACACAGTTATTGTTGAACGTATATTTGACTTGTTCATGGTTGGTTGTGAGCGCCTGTATCATAAGTGGTAGTGATCTCGATCACATTCCAAGCGTACAGGGTTCAAACTCGTGGCAGGCAGTTTGAAGCAAATTCGTTTCCGTGGATTTTACGAAAGATAAAAATAGACTTCCCGTTCAGAAAGTAATAGCTAACTACTGAACGTATAAGTGGTGCCTAGAAAATCGACGACTCGTTTACTGTGGCTGATGTTCTGTAAAGGATATGCCACGATTTTCATTTATCGTTTGTTGGATTTTGTGGCTACAATTTTCAACGTATATGGTAACCAGCCCACGCCATTAGCACCCTGAACATTATGTCAGTTCCCTGTATGACCTACCTTGCATGTCGCAGTTCACCCTGTATGACCTACCTTGCATGTCGCAGTTCACCCTGTATGACCTACCTTGCATGTCGCAGTTCACCCTGTATGACCTACCTTGCATGTCGATGTTCGATTCCTGTATGACCTACCTTGCATGTGCAGTTCACCCTTATGCCTACCTTGCATATTGCAGTTCACCCTGTATGACCTACCTTGCATGTCGCAGTTCACCCTGTATGACCTACCTTGCATGTCGCAGTTCACCCTGTATGACCTACCTTGCATGTCGCAGTTCACCCTGTATGACCTACCTTGCATGTCGCAGTTCACCCTGTATGACCTACCTTGCATGTCGCAGTTCACCCTGTATGACCTACCTTGCATGTCGCAGTGTTACTATTCTTTGCTCCCCTTGCGGATCATTGCAAAATACACACGCGGAAATACACACGCAGAAATACACACGCAGAAATATCGATAAACAATTAAATAATTGAGGATGTTATAGATGGAGAGACTGAAATTCGATGCAAACTTGTCAGCGTAGGGACATATTCACTGATGACAAAACACAGACATCCAGGCATTGGTACGAATACTAAACGGCACATGAGAAGTATCATTTTCCAACCCTAACCTCTGGCTATCAATGTCAAACATGTTCTATACAAGAGTGCAAGAGATAAAGATTCTAACGTGTGATACGAGATGTTTGAGAAATGCTATTGTAACGTGTCATACGAGATGGTACTATTCAATGTATTCACCATAATGATTACGAAGCAGCAATTATCTGGCAGGGGACGAACGATGTCATTTGCAGACGACATCATGGTGTACAGACAGGGGAGAAATAGGGATGAAATTGCTAATAAACTCCAGGAAGAACTGAACCGCATAATGGCCTGGTGTGATGTTTCTGGTGCATCGATAACCATACCAAAGCTGTGCTATCATGGTTCTCCTAAATAATCACATTGTGAAGTCTGACACACCACATGTTACTTTAGATGGACATACACTCACCCGAACAGCATCTATGAGTTATTTGGGTGTAAAATTTGATCGCAGTCTATGCTTTAGGGACCATATCGACCAAGTTATTGCCAAGGCTCGCAACACACTATCCTCTCTGAGAATCATGGCGGCTGCTAACATTGAGCAACGTCTTCTTGTGCTCTTGTACTAAGGTGTTGTTCTTCATGTATAAAATATGCATGCGCTCTGCTAACAATTAGTCCTACGCAAACAGTGAGACTGGAAATAATTCAGAATGAGGCTATGCGCATCATTCTGGGATGCACTAAAGATACACCAGGAGTGTCAATGCGATTCCTTCTTGACCTCCCAACTATAGCTAACAGAATTGAAACTTGGAGGGTTCGATCATATCTAAGAATCAATGCGAACAAGGAACATCCTCTCCATGAAGAACTCATTAAGGAGAAAGGGTGTAGACTGAAGAGAGGCAGATCATGGCTGAGTCAGGCGGAAGATACGCTTAGGAAAATATGTGATCCTTCCGGAATTGAAACAGGAGAGGAATGGATTGCTGTGCCACATCAATTTCAAACTGCTTTCACCGTTATTACATCTATTAAGAAAAACTGCGAACAAAATAATCTATCACTGCTAAACGTGGAGGTGGAGGCTCTCTTGAATGACATCATCAATGATACAGATGTGGTTATTTACACCGATGGTTCAGTCATTCGCCAACAACGCTGTGCGTGGGATTTTTCAGCACGCTCAGGAGGAAAAATAATAAGAGAGGCCAGTGGGGCCTACGCAACAACCACAAGTAGCTTGACAATGGAGGTTCGGGCGGTTACGGAGGCGGTGAACTGGTTGGCATCTCATAATTACTCTCGTGTTTTCATACTCAGTGACTCCATGAGCATGATTCGTAAAGTCGAATCAGGTATGGTGAGACCCAACTGGGTGGAGGTACTGGTACAGACAATGATCAGAGAAATCACCATTTTTGTCCCTGGGCATGCAGGAGTTAGGGGTAATGAACGAGCTGATACATTGGCTGACTTAGCTACAGTATCAGAGGGAGCTGCCATGGATCGAAGTGACATTCTTCACGCACTGAGAGAGTCTTTCCGAACAGAGGAGTTTCAGGGCTGTGAATCCCACTCGCTGACCCGATTGAAAGAGATGCGTGTCAATATTGGTGCAGCCCGAAAAGAACGACATACTAAATATGCAAAGAGATTGATTAATCAACATCGAACTGGCGTGTTGGGTCGCTGGACGCTGCTGGATTTGCTGAGGCGGAGATCGGAGCACCTATGGACATGTCCGGAGTGCTATGATGATAGTCCTCATATAACTGATAACTGAACTGACGAGATGGTTGAGAAATGCAATTGTAACGTGTGATACGAGATGGTTGAGAAATGCTATTAACGTTACCAGAAGAGACATCATTATTTTCTCACTTTGTTCCTACACCAGTTTTTTCTTCCAACGCTCCATATCGACCATTTCTTAACCAGTCTTTGTTATTTGTATGTGATCTGAGCCTACTTTGTACATTGTGCCAGTTATACGCCTACAAGTAGGCCAGCACATTCGATTTCTGCGACGCTTTTTATTTACTAGGGAAGCTTCCATATACTTCTATCTCAGTCAGCTCTTACGATATGCTTTGTATGTCGCAGTATTACTATTCTTTGCTTCCAACAACACACCATGTGTAATTAGCATTCAAGCGAGCCTTTCTCTGACTTCAGAAGTTGATGTGTTGCACGAGGTCAAAGCACAGAAGTTGATGTGTTGCACGAGGTCAAAGCACAGAAGTTGATGTGCTGCACGAGGTCAAAGCACAGAGTTGATGTTCAGAGGTCAAGACAGAGGTTGATGCTCATTGAGTCAAGCACAGAAGTGATGCTAGAGGTCAAAGCAAGAGTGATGTGTTGCACGAGGTCAGCACAGAGGTTGATGTGCTGCATGAGGTCAAAGCACAGAGGTTGATTGTGCACGAGGTCAAAGCACAGAAGTTGATGTGTTGCACGAAGTCAAAGCACAGAGAAAATTCATTATCAGTATAAGACAGAGGCAATCATCATTTTTCTGACATGTAATGCAAAATGAAGGCCTGGAATGTGTTGTCAGTCACATGAGGACTATCATGATAGCAGTCAAGACATGTCCATATGTGCTTCAATCTTCCACGTAAGAAATTAATATATTCAGTTTCTGCATGCAGGTTTATCTGGTTCCACTACAACCTCTGCCAAAATACTGACCTTTAGAACGTTAATTTGACTAGTCAAGGCGGCTCCATAAGCCTTGGACATTTTAGTCAAAGTGGTTAAAGAACTTATGCATACCATGCGGTATACTGGTAAACACTGTGTTGGGCGTGTATTTTGTAATTTATTTTGGTACATGATGGATGGTGTGTAACATCACGCCGCCGCCATTAATTTCAGTGCCCTGGACTGTTTGAGGCTGGGTTGACATGACAACCGTAACGGCGAAAAAAAAATTCAACTCATACTGTGGAATTCAACACAAGACAATGAATAGAGACAATGGATGGAGACAATGAATGGAGACAATGGATGGAGACAATGGATGGAGACAATGGATGGAGACAATGAATGGAGACAATGGATGGAGACAATGGATGGAGACAATGAATGGAGACAATGAATGGAGACAATGAATGGAGACAATGGATGGAGACAATGAATGGAGACAATGAATGGAGACAATGGATGGAGACAATGGATGGAGACAATGGATGGAGACAATGGATGGAGACAATGAATGGAGACAATGGATGGAGACAATGGATGGAGACAATGGATGGAGACAATGGATGGAGACAATGGATGGAGACAATGAATGGAGACAATGAATGGAGACAATGAATGGAGACAATGGATGGAGACAATGAATGGAGACAATGGATGGAGACAATGGATGGAGACAATGGATGGAGACAATGGATGGAGACAATGGATGGAGACAATGGATGGAGACAATGAATGGAGACAATGAATGGAGACAATGAATAGGAGACAATGAATGGAGAAATGAATGGAGAATGGATGAGTCAATGGAGGAGATCAAGGGATGGAGAAACAATGGATGGAGACAATGGATGGAGACAATGGATGGAGACAATGAATGGAGACAATGAATGGAGACAATGAATGGACATTGAATGGAGACAATGAATGGAGACAATGAATGGGAGTATGAATGAGACAATGGATGGAGACAATGGATGGAGACAATGGATGGAGACAATGGATGGAGACAATGGATGGAGACAATGAATGGAGACAATGGATCAGACAATGGATGGAGACAATGGATGGAGACAATGGATGGAGTCGCTGAGGAAGTCTAAGCTGACAAAAATCAGATTTATTTTTGTGCCAGGGCATGAAGGTGTAAGGGGAAATGAACGTACAGGTAGTCTTACAGGTATGTCTTACAGGTATGTCTTACAGGTATGTCTTACAGGTATGTCTTACAGGTATGTCTTACAGGTATGTCTTACAGGTATGTCTTACAGGTATGTCTTACAGGTATGTCTTCGGTATGTCTTACAGGTATGTCTTACAGGTATGTCTTACAGGTATGTCTTACAGGTATGTCTTACAGGTATGTCTTACAGGTATGTCTTACAGGTATGTTCAGGTGTCTCAGGTATGGCTTACAGGTATGGCTGCTGTGATAGTCTTACAGGTATGGCTGCTGTGATAGTCTTACAGGTATGGCTGCTGTGATAGTCTTACAGGTATGGCTGCTGTGATAGTCTTACAGGAGCTAGGATGGCTGCTGTGATAGTCTTACAGGTATGGCTGCTGTGATAGTCTTACAGGTATGGCTGCTGTGATAGTCTTACAGGTATGGCTGCTGTGATAGTCTTACAGGTATGGCTGCTGTGATAGTCTTACAGGTATGGCTGCTGTGATAGTCTTACAGGTATGGCTGCTGTGATAGTCTTACAGGTATGGCTGCTGTGATAGTCTTACAGGTATGGCTGCTGTGATAGTCTTACAGGTATGGCTGCTGTGATAGTCTTACAGGTATGGCTGCTGTGATAGTCTTACAGGTATGGCTGCTGTGATAGTCTTACAGGTATGGCTGCTGTGATAGTCTTACAGGTATGGCTGCTGTGATAGTCTTACAGGTATGGCTGCTGTGATAGTCTTACAGGTATGGCTGCTGTGATAGTCTTACAGGTATGGCTGCTGTGATAGTCTTACAGGTATGGCTGCTGTGATAGTCTTACAGGTATGGCTGCTGTGATAGTCTTACAGGTATGGCTGCTGTGATAGTCTTACAGGTATGGCTGCTGTGGAAAGCAGATGAGCAATGGACCAGCTAAGGGAGAGAGACTGTGTACATGATTCAAGTAATAGTGGGGAATCTACAACACTAACCAGACTGCAAGAATTCCAGGTCAAGTGTGGTGTAGCTAGACAAAAGCACCATGGTAGATAAAGAAGAATAGTAAACCAACAAAGAACCGGTTTCGTTAGTCGCCACACGCTGAGAGACATACTGAGGAGGGGATCGGAGTACTTAAGTGGGAAACCGATGTTCAAATCACGGTAAGGCCAATGACTGTTTTCTGTTGGGGGCATAAATGAAAATTCATAACCTGAACAGCTTCGCGGTGACTGTACTAGCCACGTGGTCATTAAATTCCTCAGACTCACGTCCCACCTGTCCTCACCGCCCTAAAACAAAAAGTGATACTACTGGCAGAAATGACAGCTCTTTTTTTTTTACAACAAATTTCCGACAGATTATCTGTTTCCGAATGATTAAATCAGAAAGATAAAATCTAACTAACATTAAGATAGATGTTCAAGAATAATATAGAAAAAAAAATGTGCCCCAAATGTACTCTTACAATGCTTATATAAGCTTCATGACAAGGGGAAGTAAATGAACGGAAGGGAAATAAATCCAGTTTTACGGAAGACGTTTCACAAGAAAATTAAATCTGCCAGGATATTTCAAACGGATAAAACATACAATAGATGGCTAGATTATAAAGCTTAGGAAGCTCGGGCAGGATGTAGGGTTGACTGGAAGGAAATAATATAGGAGATTTGGTCTAAATGGTACAAGATTGCTTCTAAATTCAGTTATTTTAATCTGTGTGTAGATTCAATGAGGAGATAATCATTTTAGTTGACTGTTACTTCATAATGTGTTTATTTGTTAAGTCATGATGACAGCGTTGTAAAACTTGTGGTGAATATAACAAGAAGGGTCCTTTCCTGGAACCCACATGGACAGCAAAAGATGGGGAAACCGAGAAATACATGGAAAGGCAGAGATCAACAATATAATGAAGAGCAGGAAGGAGTTGCAAGAGATAGCTAAAGATAGGAACACTTGGCACAAGTTGGTAGAGGGGCTATGCCCAAATCTGGGTTAAAAACTCAGAGAGTGAGTGAGAGAGAGAGAGAGAAAGAGAGAGAGAGTGAGTGAGAGAGAGAGAGAATGAGAGAAAGACTGCGTTGCAGCTACTCTGCGGTACTAAAGGGTAAGTATCAACAGGATCGTGCGCTATATTTTCTCAGTATGATGCAAGTCTTCGAAATGCCGCCTCTAAATGTTTTTTTTCTTAAAATAACCTTCAATTGTAATATTGATTAATATTGATTTTGCTGTTATGCCACTCCCCACCTTACGGTGCCGCCTGATTCGGCCGCCTCTCTGTATCATAGCACGGTACGGCCCAGAATGTCCAACACGATATAGAAAAAAAGATGATTGTTGTTGTTGCTTCTCATATTCTATTGGCTAAGATCAAAGTGCTATATAGTGCCCACATGATTGCGACCAACGGGTGAGAGCCTTCATAGAGCCAATAGACAACTTCATAGAGCCAATAGACAACTTCATAGAGCCAATAGACAACTTCATAGAGCCAATAGACAACTTCATAGAGCCAATAGACAACTTCATAGATTGGTTATTGGTTATTGGTTACTAAACTGACGTCATTGCACTCCGGGCAGACCCATAGGTGCTCAGTCTCCCCAACAGATATCGAAGAGTATGCATACTGATGGTTCCTGTGGCACGTTGATTAAACACACCTCTCACTCTGCCTCTCAGGCATCCAGTTCGACTTGAACAACGGGTAACTCCAAACTGCTTAAATCGCTTGATCGATTCAACATCGATATTAGTGTCCTCATCCAACAGAGAGTCTCGAAGAGACCGAAGAATATCCCCTTATCCATCTTCAACTCCCCAACAATCGATGCTGTTGATGCAAGCCTGCCGCTCTCTCATTACCGTAAACATCCGCATGACCAGGACAGTATATCCACGTAAGCCGCTGGAGGTTAGAAACTTCTATAGACGACATCCACTCATACCGAAACCTGCCCTTCTGGATCTTGTGAAGCATCGACTGAGAGTCAGATACAACAACTGCCCCAGTAAATGAAGTCCCAGAAATCCAATGGAGGGCAGCAGTAACTTCATAGAGCCAATAGACAACTTCATAGAGCCAATAGACAACTAAGCAAATTTTTAAATTCAGAGCAGTTCTCATTTGAAAGAATGGCGACGTTCGGAATGTTACAAGTTTAAAACTTGACTGGGTGCTGCCCTCTGCTGCACTAAATGGTCTTCTTCTTCTACTCTTCGCCCCAAAGGAGGCATAGGTCCCCAACCAAGGCCTTGCTAGCTCTCATACACTTGGTTGCCGTTTTATAGCTGAGTACTTTTACTGGATGGGGTAGCTAATCCCACGCCAAATCTCCACTTTCGCCGTACATGGCATGTGGTAGGTATTAGTGGTTTTATTGTTTACCCCGAATTTGGTACCTGGTAACTACACAAGCGTCCGATTTGTATGATGAATCATCTTTGACTCATTATTGGACAGGAGAGACGTGTAGGCGCATGTGCTGAGATTCTCATCGTCTATATTGCGATCAGATCTCATATCAGACATAAATGCACCTACCCTTCTACCAATTCCAAGTAGATCTCCTGCGATCCCTACCCACTTAGCCAGACATTAGTCTGTTACCAGGGCCACCACTTGGAGGTGAGGTATGATCTTGATCAGTGCCAGCTCACCGACCCTGGTGCCGCTGTATTTCCCCACATGATTGCGCTTGCAGCACCGGCACTAAAGGGTAAGAACTCAAAAATAAAAAACATTAAAATGACTGCTTTGTTGCTACTTTACGGCACTAAAAGGTAATTGTCCAACACGAATTAAAAAACCACAAAAAACCTGATTGTGGTTGATGCTTCTCAGCTTTTTGGCCTAAGAGCAAAGTGTAGTAACATAGTTAAATAACATAGTCAAGTTATGCTATGTTATGCGACCGACATTCCCTATGTGCTTCGTCCTCCTCGGCAACAGCATCCCAAAGTCCACTTGCTCACCGTACCCATGAGAAGTTGATTAGTATATCTTCTCTCTCTATCACGAAGACGACGCTGTCTGGTATGTCCAAACTCAACTCCGAATTCTCGGAATCGTTTCACTGTCTGGGACTCGGCTATATCACATAAATGAGCCCGTACCGTATAAATGAATCGGCTTTGTCCATACTTTTGTCCGCTTGAATCGGGGCATTGTTTTAATGAAAATCAGCACGTTCGTTACCCTGCACCAGCATGTCCAGGTTCAAGGGGGTTTTACAGAAGAAAGATTGACTTCTTTTCACCTGGTGTTACCCCATACAGCTCGGTCCCTCTCCGCAGAAAAGGCACGCCACCTGCCGAGAGTATTGCAAAAATCACTAACTCCGCATCTCTGACAAAAATCATAGGGGTCTCTGGAACAATACGCACTCGTAAACAGAACGACGCGGTCTGGATTCGAACCCACGACCTTCGACTCGAAAGGCACGGTTTTAAAAAACTTAGACACAGAGACCCCCAGATGTGTACAGCCAAGTCAGTATCTTGAGATGTGATCTCCGAATGCTGTCCACCCATTCCACTCGCAAACTTCCAGATTCAACCTTCGAAGCATGTTCATTGAGCCTGATATGAAGATAAAGTCATGCCCTCACAAAGGAAGATAAATAATACAAGGTGACAGATGGTAAAATCAATGAATAGTATACACATCTCTTGGTCAAAGCTAACTATGGACGACAAGCTTTGTCGGAAAATCGGTAAATCCCGTTGAAGTGTGCAGAACTTCAACAAATGTTTAATAAGACACAAAAAGATCAATTGTAATGTTGCCCATATCTAAGAGTCTATGTTTAATTATGGATGACAAGTGTTGATAATATTGATATTTCTTAGTGTCAAATTAAATTTGGGTCATAATATAAACTTGATCTCACACGTCGGAACAGATGAGCATAATATAACCTTGATCTCACACGTCGGAACAGATGAGCATAATATAACCTTGATCTCACACGTCGGAACAGATGAGCATAATATAAACTTGATCTCACACGTCGGAACAGATGAGCATAATATAAACTTGATCTCACACGTCGGAACAGATGAGCATAATATAAACTTGATCTCACACGTCGGAACAGATGAGCATAATATAAACTTGATCTCACACGTCGGAACAGATGAGCATAATATAAACTTGATCTCACACGTCGGAACAGATGAGCATAATATAAACTTGATCTCACACGTCGGAACAGATGAGCATAATGCATATAGCGATCGTTTATACAATCTAATATATAATGCTTGTGAGTTCAGTCTTACGCTCGATGTTCCGCGTGAGGACATGAATGAGCCATTCTACATCATGAACACTTGGGCCTAGAAATATGAAGTGGCAGGCACTTTATACTCTATTCTATTCTAATCTCTAATCATGTTTTGCCTTTCTGCGTAATGTCGAAGTAAGGGACACCTGCAGCGAATCTCCTTATGCGCTTTGTACAAAGTGGAATTTAATGCCTCGGATATTCTGTCACATCATCGTTTACGTGGTCATCCTCTGGGCCGGTTGTCGGTGTACGTGAGTGCTAGTGATCTTTGTGGGAGGCTGGCTTGTGGCAACATTGATGCGTTAACCCAAGGTTTTAAAAAAAGGCTATAGCGAATTTTCTTTCGCATGCTGTTTTGTTTTTAGAAATTCGGAAAAACAACCAAACATGTCTTTAGCCAGAGCCAACTCTAAACTTTTGGGTCTGCGGACTCGGGTAAGAATTATGGGAAAACAGACCACAACTATACCACGTGACCTCGCATTCCAGTATTGTTGTATATAGACGAATTCATTTTAAAATCAACACAAAATGCTAAATCGAAGTTATATTATGCAACAAGTTAAGTTTAATAATAAGGAATATCAATATCATGATTATTTTTCACCAATAAATAACCATAGACGCATAGAATTAAGTAAAATTGCAAAAAAGCTTGTAGTGTTCTATCAAACATATATAAATTCCAGCCCCTCGCTCTGATCTAGGTCAGGGGTTTTCCCATCAGCTATCAGGCTCAGTTAGAGTTGGCTGTGCTTTAACAGTGACCGGAGGAACAACTGAACACATCTTTAACAGAGACCGAGGAACAACTGAACACGTTTAACATTGACCGGAAGAACGAATGAACACATCTGTTGCAGCTAAAATGTTAAAAAGTCAAATTTTCTGTCAAAAACGTACGGGAAAAGTCATAATTTCCGATCTTTGCTAAAAATTGCTAAATATTGCGCACTACCTTGCCGATCCATGATCTGAAATTTTCTAGGGCACATCTACGAATGTCACCGACACACTAGTGCGCCTGAGCACACCCTTTGAGAACCACTGGGTTAGTGTAATACATAAACGTTTGCCTATCCACTCGGACACAAGAGTGCTGTGGGTTCAATCACACACTGAACGTTCTACACGTAAGGAAAGGGATTTGCCCTCCTACCTATTGTATACTTGGGTCTAGAAGTGACTTTCTACACTCGGTCTGAGAAGGCTACGGGAAATTCTATTTGTATAGGTGCTACAGTAATATATGTATAGCCGTCCATCGCAAGCAATGATGACAACAGTCTCACACGTGTGCTGTTGCACCTCTCTGGTGTGTGCGGAGGTGATTAGAGTCCAATCCTAGAACACAATCCCCTACCACAGGTGGGACATACATGTTCAAGGTTAGACATGTGGGTGTTGTGTGTTCTATCTATTCGCGCAGCTCGTTTTCCCTGTGTCTCAACGGCACGATAATTCTCAGCTATGCGGTTCGTTTTGTCTTTTTACAACGCAACATTTGGCGATCTTGCGCAAGGGATTCCCAGCGCGTGGTGCCTATATCGAAGCATTTCAGAGACACTTTATGAGTGTCTTTAAAATGTTTTTTTTTCTGTCCACCAGCAAAACGTATGGCCCCTTTAAGCTCGCCATACATCATCTGTTTTGGGATGCGTTTATCAGGCATCCGAGCAACGTGACCGGCCCATCTCACTTGGAACTTCTGCAACAGGGTGTTGACGCTTGGGATCTTTGCTCTTATGAGGACTTCGCTATCTGGAATTTTGTCCTGCCAGCTTTTTTTTAGTATTATGAGTAAGCTTGTGTTGAAGTTTAGTTTTCTTTCGTGTCAGTTATATACTGTCGACCTCTCGCTTACGTACAGCAGCGTAAATGATTAATAGACATGTCTGTCTCAGGAGACAATAGGTTTTGCGACACGTAATTTGTTTTGTGCCGAATCGCATGGTCTGTTGTGGTTGCTATTGACTGAGTGACCCTCCTTGCCAGAGTTGCTGCTTGTGGAACGCTACAAAACTAAACTATAACCGTAAACATCAGTTAATTTATACTCAGACTAGGGCCCAAAAGGCAAGAGAGAGAGAGAGAGAGAGAGAGAGAGAGAGAGAGAGTGAGACAGCGCCGTAAACATCAGTTAATTTATACTCAGACTAGGGCCCAAAAGGCAAAACAGAGAGAGAGAGAGAGAGAGAGAGAGTTAGACAGCGAAGAGAGAGGAAGGAAGGTTGAAGGTTTGCGAGCAAGACAAAGACCGAGACACATGTGGCAAATAATGACATCAAGAGATGAATTATTTCTTCTTCTTCTTCTTCGACCGCTCCTCATCGACCACTCGTTAACCATTCTGTGTAATTTGTATGTGATCTGAGCCTAAGAGCGATTGTACTTGATGTCACTTATGCACCTACAAGTAGGTCAGCACATCCGATTTTTGCGATGCTTTTTTTAAACTAGGTAGCTTCCCTATGTACTACATCAGTCGCCTCTTACGACATGTCTTGTAGGGATACTATTCTTTACTTCCCTTGAGGGTCCCGGCACCAGACGTGCGAAAAGATGGGCAAATTACCCTCAAGGCAAGAGACAGGTGATGGAGGTCATTGCATACCAATTTCCTATGCGGAAACGGGACGTGATGAATCTGATTAAGTAAAAAAAAGCCGGTCCTGGTATCCGCAAAAAGACCAGTGTGATAAGAGTGTTGAGTGAAGGGTTTAACAAGATGATTAAGTAAACAACAACACAACTGTTGTCATGGAAACGGAAACAGATTCGAGTGCTAAGATTTGCAACACGTTCCAACTTAGTTGAATGAAAAGTAGAAAGATGCTAAAACCCAGGTATTGGAATGTTAGATCTATATGCCAGGAAGGTAACACGACAGAGGTTTAAAAAAAAAAAGGAATGGACAAAATTAAATTAAAAAAAAAAATTAATTCGTTTACATTGGAGATCCGGAGATTGTTTTCTTATGGAGATTGGAAGATTGTTTTCTAATTGAGATTAGAAGATTGTTTTCTTATGGAGATCTCAAGATTGTTTTCTTTTAATGATTAGAATATGTTTTCTTATGGAGATTTGAAGATTGTTATCTTATGGAGATTAGAAGATTGTTTTCTTATGGAGATTAGAATATGTTTTCTTATGGAGATTTGAAGATTGTTATCTTATGGAGATTAGAAGATTGTTTTCTTATGGAGATTAGAAGATTGTTTTCTTATGGAGATTAGAAGATTGTTTTCTTATGGAGATTTGAAGATTGTTTTCTTATGGAGATTAGAAGATTGTTTTCTTATGGAGATTAGAAGATTGTTTTCTTATGGAGATTAGAAGATTGTTTTCTTATGGAGATTAGAAGATTGTTTTCTTATGGAGATTAGAAGATTGTTTTCTTATGGAGATTAGAAGATTGTTTTCTAATGGAGATTAGAAGATTGTTTTCTAATGGAGATTAGAAGATTGTTTTCTTATGGAGATTAGAAGATTGTTATCTTATGGAGATTAGAAGATTGTTTTCTTATGGAGATTAGAAGATTGTTTTCTTATGGAGATTAGAAGATTGTTTTCTTATGGAGATTTGAAGATTGTTTTCTTATGGAGATTAGAAGATTGTTTTCTTATGGAGATTAGAAGATTGTTTTCTTATGGAGATTAGAAGATTGTTTTCTTATGGAGATTAGAAGATTGTTTTCTTATGGAGATTAGAAGATTGTTATCTTATGGAGATTAGAAGATTGTTTTCTTATGGAGATTAGAAGATTGTTATCTTATGGAGATTAGAAGATTGTTTTCTTATGGAGATCTCAAGATTGTTTTCTTATGCATCCCATCTGCTATAGAATTCAGATACACGGAAAGTATTATCAGACAGACAGGCAGACAGACATACAGACAGGTTTGTAGATACGTATCATGATAGATGATAGCAAGACATAGAGAGACACTTTTGGATAGCCTGACTTCACGTCACGAAGGAGCGTCTACATCTGAGATGATAGCAAACACCAGAGATATAGATTTGTGGCCATTCATGATCGCCTACACCAGCCGGAACGGCACCTGATGATGATGATGATGCGTGTAATGCTGTAATATATCTTTATCCATACCTCCCGTATATTTAAATAAGTTATCACTGAAAATATTGACTCATCTTATCACACAGGATACGAACTAATTACGTTTTGGGGCGAGATGCAAACACCGTTTCTCTACATCACAAAGACCCCACCAAGAGCTAATAGAGCTAACTACAGAAGTCAGATGAAAACTGGGGGAACTGAAAACCACATGGAGGAGAACAGTAGAACAGGAATTGAAAGAAATGAATCACAGCTGGAACACAACACAGTAGATGGACAAGAACAGAGAGGATTGGCGTGCGTTTGTTGCTTTCTTTCAACGCGAGGGTGTCATATGATGTAGAGAAAGAGAGAGAGAGAGAGACAGAGAGAGAAAAAGAGATAGATATATATATACGTAGGTAGGTAGGTGGGTAGGTGGGTAGGTGGATGGATGGATGGATAGATGGATAGATGGATAGATAGATGGATGGATGGATGGATGGATGGATGGATGGATGGATGGATGGATGGATGGATGGATGGATGGATGGATGGATGGATGGATGGATGGATGGATGGATGGATGGATGGATGGATGGATGGATGGATGGATGGATGGATGGATGGATGGATGGATGGATGGATGGATCGATGGATGGATGGATGGATGGATGGATGGATGGATGGATGGATGGATGGATGGATGGATGGATGGATGGATGGATGGATGGATGGATGAGATGATGATAGATAGATAGATAGATAGATAGATAGATAGATAGATAGATAGATAGATAGATAGATAGATAGATAGATAGATAGATAGATAGATAGATAGATAGATAGATAGATAGATAGATAGATAGATAGATAGATAGATAGATAGATAGATAGATAGATAGATAGATAGATAGATAGATAGATAGATAGATAGATAGATAGATAGATAGATAGATAGATAGATAGATAGATAGATAGATAGATAGATAGATAGATAGAAGATGATAGACAAGACAGACAGCTAGAGCAAAAGAGAGAGAGAGAACAAGAGAGAAAGACAGATAGAGCAGGACAGAGAGATATAGAGCGTTACATAGAGAGAGAGAGAGAGAGAGCAAGACAGAGGGAGAGAGAGGTAGAACAAGAAAGAGACAGAGAGAGGTAGGATAAAACAGCGAGAAAGAGATATATAGCAAGACAGAGATAGAGATAGAGCAAGACAGAGACAGAGATAGAGCAAGACAGAGACAGAGATAGAGCAAGACAGAGAGATATATATATATATAGCGAGACAGAGATAGAGCAAGACAGCGAGAAAGAGATATATAGCGAGACAGAGATAGAGCAAGACAGAGACAGAGATAGAGCAAGACAGAGAGAGAGAGAGAGAGAGTTAGAGAGAGAGAGCAGGACAGAGATAGATTTTGAGCAAGACAGAAAGATGTAGCAAGACAGACAGAGAAAGACAGAGAGAAAGAGAGAGAGAGAGCAAGACCGAGACAGAAAGTTTGAACAAGACAGAGACAGAGAGAAAAAATATATCATTTAGTTGTTAGAAACAGATTGTAGCCAGCACAGAACATCGCAGAAAGTTACATACATTTTCAGAAAGAGAAATAATAATTGGTTAACCATCTCTTTATTTGATCTTGTATTTATGTGCGAAGATTGATATGTAAATGTCAGAAATATTTCCATATCAAATCTTGCTATTTCTATGTTTTTTTTTATATACGTGGTTGTTTTTTTGCTTTTGTATTGTCTCATAACATTTGTATCAGATGGCTTCTGTTGTTGTAAAATCTTCCTTATTTTGTTTGTCATGTTGACATGCCGACGGGGGAAATTGGAAAGCAAGAACATAAGGAAGCTAGTCTAGTAAATAAAAAGCATCGCAGAAATCGTATGTGCGTTGTTTCCAGAGTCCCATAGGATTGCTTCCGGAGTTACGGATTTCGTGAGTTGTGCAATACTATCAGCAGGTGGCTTGTCATTTCTACGGAGATGGGCCGAGACATGTGGGGTAAAACCTGGTGGAAGGAAGTCAATCCTTTTGGCTTTAGAACCTTGTAGAACTGTCCGTGTATTGCCGGGGCACGCGATGGGAGCAAAGAATAGTAACACTGCGACCTAGAAGGCATGTCGTAAGAGGCGACTGATAAAGCTACCCTAATAAATAAGATACATCGCAGAAATCTGATGTGATGGCCTTCCCCATAGGAACATAACTGGCACAACGTACAAACGATCTTAGGCTCATAACGTATACAAATCACACAGAGTGGTTAAACAAGTGGTCGATATGTAGCATTCGAAGAAAAAGAAGAACATCTACAACATTCCTTATTATATTATCAAGTTGACATGTCACCGAGGGATATTGGAAAGACAAGAGTGACATGACACTTTCTGTTCATATCTGGACAATTCAGAAGGAGATAAATGAAATATTGTTTTTAAAAAATGTTTTGTTTTCCCAACTCAAATCGAATAAAATGGTATTCAGTTTCTTTAATAAAATAATAATAGTTTGAGGTCCCTCTGGAGCACATGTCATCAGCAAACATTTGAAATTCGTTAATACTCTGAGCTATACTTTAAGCTTTTTTTTTTTTTAAATTATACTGACTTGTTCTTTATTATCCGTTTCCAGCCAATAAATACCTCACACATTAATTTATTATCCATTTCCAGTCAATAAATACCTGACATATTAATTACTAAGAAATTTATTTAATAAAACGAGAATATTTAATAATTTGTCAGGTTGACCACCATGTTCATCATCATCATCATCATCTCATCATCATCATTATCATCATCATCATCATCATCATCGTCAACATCATCATCATCATCATCAAGAGAGTACTTCTTCTTCTTCAAACTCTCCATATCGACCACTTGTTAACCACTATTTGTAATTTGTATGTGATACAAGCCTAAAAAGAGATTGTAGGTTGTGCCAGTAATGTACCTACAAGTAGGCCAGCACATCCGAATTCTGCGGCGCTTTTTATTTACTAGGGTAGTTTCCTTAGGACTCTACCTCAGTTGCTTCTTACGATATGTCTTGTAGGTCGCAGTGTTACTATTCTTTGCTCCATTGGGGGCTCCGTCAACACAGGGGCGTAACAAGAGGGTACAACATCAGTACTGAACTTCATCTAGAGAGCCGCTGTAGCGTAGTTGTTAGTGAACTCGCTTCACAAGGCTGGTGGTCTGGGTTCAGCTCCCGCAATGTGCGTGGAATTTTTCCCGACCGCGACGGCTCTCAGGTCGACCCAGCCTCAACTGGGTACCAGACATGCTCTGGGAAAGTAAAGGCGGCCGGCGTGATGCTGACCACATCACCCATCGTGTGCCGACGGTCAATGAAAAATACAGGCCTAACACTGTATTGACCTATATACCACGAGGTATGAAAGGGTTCCTTTACCTTTACTTTTACTGAACTTCATCAAGAAATAATAAATGAAATGGTTCGACCACATAAGCAGATTACTAACAACACATAAGCAGATTACTAACAGCACATAAGCAGATTACTAACAGCACATAAGCAGATTACTAACAGCACATAAGCAGATTACTAACAACACATAAGCAGATTACTAACAACACATAAGCAGATTACTAACAACACATAAGCAGATTACTAACAACACATAAGCAGATTACTAACAACACATAAGCAGATTACTAACAACACATAAGCAGATTACTAACAACACATAAGCAGATTACTAACAACACATAAGCAGATTACTAACAACACATAAGCAGATTACTAACAACACATAAGCAGATTACTAACAACACATAAGCAGATTACTAACAACACATAAGCAGATTACTAACAACACATAAGCAGATTACTAACAGCACATAAGCAGATTACTAACAGCACATAAGCAGATTACTAACAACACATAAGCAGATTACTAACAGCACATAAGCAGATTACTAACAACACATAAGCAGATTACTAACAACACATAAGCAGATTACTAACAACACATAAGCAGATTACTAACAACACATAAGCAGATTACTAACAACACATAAGCAGATTACTAACAGCACATAAGCAGATTACTAACAACACATAAGCAGATTACTAACAACACATAAGCAGATTACTAACAACACATAAGCAGATTACTAACAACACATAAGCAGATTACTAACAACACATAAGCAGATTACTAACAACAGACAGTGCACCTGAAATAGCGATGTTAATCCGATACAGTGTACACAAAGCAAAAGCCGTGCACGCAAAAAGTGGACCTCAGAGATAACAGAGGAGACGAAAGAAACTTTCATGAAGCGCACACAAAAGAACTTTCTAGAAATCTCTTCTTATCCTGAAGCTGTGAGGTAAAACAGGATTACAGAAAAGAGAAAATAAGAGAAGTCTCTCTCTCTCTCTCTCTCTCTCTCGGGCCAGCTATCCCGTCTCCGCTGCCGTCATGCTCAAATCATGTATCACATTATGAATCGATCTGCTCCATGGTCTGCCACTTCTCCTCTGTACCAGGATCCCACAGCTGTCTTCTCCAGCATTTCATCTCAATTTACTTGCTAAAAATACTTGAATTTTCTCATTCTTTTCTCTAGCATCTGCTACTTTTCACAGATTTTGAGTTCTTTGTGAATAGGTCTATTTATTCTCTTGTATTTTGTTCATGGTATACGGATGACTCTTCTGTAACAATTATAATCAGAAGTACTTTACAAACTATAGTTGTATTATTGATTGGCAGATGTCTACGAAGAAATGAGAAAATTTAAAGAACAGTCGGAACAACACTTGCTATTAGATTCATTGACAAACAGACTCAGATGATTTGGCCACTTGGTGAGCATGAACCAGAATACACCAATTACAAGAGCATACAACATGAAAATGGAATTAACAAGAGAAAGGGCAGGCCAAGAAAAGATGAGTTGATGAAGTTACAGACATCGTAAAACTTCACATTACCACAACATATCAAGTGACTGAGCGTGCACTATCTCGGAAACCGATCATCAGTTAAACCTTCCACGCCTAACGGTAAAAACACAGAGAACGACAAAAGAAAAAAGAAGAAAATGTCTACGATGTGTGTGTTACAGATGGCTCTGCATACAAACAATTTGGGGTCGGCTAGTTTTTCTCATTCACCCCTGTAAGCCGATATACTGGAACGTGGTGTTTTTCTAAGATGACACATAGTTAGTCCACCGACTATTTCTGTATACATTGCAATATAAATGTTTAGTTTAGTGTTTAGTCGTTGGTTCATCTTCGCTGCACGTCGAATCAATTAGTCCATAAGTGCTCCAATCTCATCCTCAGTACGTCTCTCAGTTTAGTTTAGTTATCGGATCATCATCACTGCACGTCAAGCCATTTAGTTCATACATGCATGGATAAAAGATATATAATATAATAAAAGATATATAATATAATAAAAGATATATAATATAATAAAATATATATAATATAATAAAAACAATATATATATATATATATATATATGTATATGCTCGAGGTTCAACAAAATTAGGGAGTGATCGGGTTAGTAAGAAAGAAGAGAGAAAGTTAGTCGCCTGCTAATGCATGGCCCATTGAACACATAAGTCACTCAATACTTATAAAATTGGGATTGTCCAGTCATCCATCCTATTTAGATAAATGATTTATTTCATTTAGGATTCATTGTGTGTGTTTGTATGTTTCCTGAAGAAGACTTATAGTCGATACGTTGGATTTTTGTTAGTTTTATTATTTTATTATTCAGTTCTGCTTGCTTATGTGATACCATACATACTTGTCTTTATATTGAATCGCCAATTTATTAAGTATCACCGCATCCTACCTCGGTTTTCTCCAGATCTGATCTGATCCGCTCTGACCAGAACAGATTTGTAGGTTTCCGCATATCGGATTGTCAACTGTAGAAATTTATCCTAATAACTAAGTAAGAACAATATAGATGAGACTGCAGTAAAATTATTTGATTAGCAAAACACGTAATAACAAAGTACTGCAGTTTTATAAATTACAAAAACAATGACAATATACAGCAACGTTTCGACCAACAAGGCCTTTATCAAGCAAACCAGCAACATAAGTGACGAATTTAAAAAACAAAAACATATGGACGACAACATACGGAGACATTCAAACGCTTCTAATGAAAATCTGGGAATAAAAACGAATAACGAAATAAATGTAACACAAAAACACACATAAAAACTAGAAATAGAAAAGAAGAGAAATAATAAAAAATCAAGTAAATATATAACTTGAATACATGCAACATATGCACATATAGGTTACAATGCATGAGAAGAGAAAGTACTAAGAAGCATAGGAATGTAATACGTTGAGTCCACGTGGTCGCAAGGTACCATACAACGAAATCAACCCATTCTCCAGAGCAAATCGTCTGCGATCATCCGAGGAGCATGATCGGATGGCTGTGACCTAGACATCGTGAACTCCTAAATGGCCAGTATCATTGAAATGGGTGGCTACAGTGGTCACAGAGCATTGGCGTATGTCGCGCAAGTGTTTGGTGAATCGGTCACTGAACCTCTTGCCTGTCTCGCCGATATAAGCCTTGTAACACCGCTTACAGATAATGGCATAGATAAGATTACGGGACTCGCTTGTGAAACCATCTTCAATAATATATCTCACTCAACGACTCAGATAAATAAATAACGTAGCAGAAATCGGATGCACTAGCTTACTTGTAGTCGCATAACTGGCAAAATGTACAATAGTACTTAGGCTTGGATCACATACAAATCACAAAAGTGGTTAACAAGTGGTCGATATGGAGCGTTCGATGAAGAAGAAGAAGTAGACTGCACTTCGATGAGTTACCATATGTGCTCAGATATCTTTCTTACACATGAAGATCTCAGCAGAAGTGCATGAACTCCGTAGCACCGGTGAGGGACCCCGATGTCATTTAGAAGGTGGTGAAGATATTTTTAGGAATTAAATTTTAAAAACATTTCTAATGAATTTTGCCCACGCAGCGGCTTTCCACCATGTTCTTCTCGAATGTTAACTGCCAATGGTTCTTTTACGCAGCGGCTTTCCACCATGTTCTTCTCGAATGTTAACTGCCAATGGTTCTTTTACGCAGCGGCTTTCCACCATGTTCTTCTCGAATGTTAACTGCCAATGGTTCTTTTACGCAGCGGCTTTCCAGCCAGTTCTTCTCGAATGTTAACTGCCAATGGTTCTTTTACGGGCTCAAATTGATCACGGTACCTACGTTTTATCTTTCGTCTCCGATAGGACTAGGAGCTCTACACTGAGATCAGGGATTTTTGGAAATTCATCATCATCTGGTGTCGTGCCGGCTGGCGTAGGTAATCATGGATCTCCACAAATCTCTCTCTCTAGTGTTTGTTATCATCTCAGATGTTGACGTTCTTCTGTGCCATGAAGTCAGGCTATCCCAAATTTTCTCTCTCTGTCTTCCTCTGTCTCGTCTCCTCTAGATTAAAAAAAATAACCATTATGTTTTCTTTGCTCCATTCCTGTTTTGCCTCACAGCGTCAGGTCACGAAATTTCTAAAACGGGTCTTTGTGTGCGCTTCGTAGATAGTGTCTTTCGTCGCCTTTGTTATCTCTGAGGTCCATCTTTTGCGTGGCCTGTTTTTTGCTTTGTATCCATTGTATCGGAGCAGCATTACTCTTTGAGGTGCACTGTCTGTTGGTAATCTGCTTATGTGACCGAACGATTTAATTTGTTGTTTCTGATGAAGTTCAGTACTGATTTTGTACCCACTTTTTTCCCTAATGTATTCATTTCTAAACCGGTCTCTTCTTGCTACCCCCAGTATTCAGCGTAGACACTTCATCTCTGTTGTGACTAGTTTTCTTCTATCATTTGTTGTCAACGTCCAGGTTTGGCACTGATAACATAATATGGAGAGAAAGATTGTGTTGAAGATTTCTCTTTTATCTAACTTGTGCTCGTAGAAATATGAAGAATAACCATACAAAAAAATATTTAAAAACCCATATTCATGTTCTTGAATATTCAGTCAGATGATATGGTAATGTATCCGTTCGGAATACCTGGCCTAGCTTTTAGAGTGTGTAATAGATATGAGATAAGAGATATAGATTTTCCTTTGGCAGCATATGGTTGTGAGACATGGAACACTGACAAAGTGGCTGAGAAGATCATTAATGCCTTTGAATGCAAATGCTACAGAAGAGTACTTAGAATATCATGGACAGAGAAAAGAAAAAATGCTTCTATTCTGCAACAGCTTGATATTAAAGAGAGTTGGATATTAAAGAACATAAAATCAAGGACAATTAAATGTTTCAGACACATCAAACGACAAGAGTGCCTAGAGAAGATAATTCTGGAGATAATAATGCATGGAAGAAGAATGAGAGGAAGATCTAGAAGACGATGCGGGCAAGATGTCATTGACTATCTGAGAATGACTGCTACTAACACCGGTTAACTTGCACAGAATGGAGATTTTCGGGACTGCTGTCATGGGAACCAAGTTCCGAAAGGGACAAGCTACTTGATGATGATGATGAATAGATATAAGATCAGAGACTGGCATAATCATGATGATATATACGTATATTCAAGTAGTTATTGCACTAAGCCGATATTACTTACTTGTTAGGGAGGGTGGCACTATTTTGTGTTCCTCGTAGTAACTCAATAATGGTATCTGTGCAGAATAGAAGGTCTGAGATGTTCCTTCTATCAGTTATTTCTTCTATAGATTATTAATTCTCTCAACTATTTCTTCTATAGATTATTAATTCTCTCAACTATTTCTTCTATAGATTATTAATTCTCTCAACTATTTCTTCTATAGATTATTAATTCTCTCAACTATTTCTTCTATAGATTATTAATTCTCTCCACTATTTCTTCTATAGATTATTCCTTCTCTCATCTATTTCTTCTATAGATGATTTCTTCTCTCATCTTTTCTATAGATTATTCCTTCTCTCATCTATTTCTTCTATAGATTATTCCTTCTCTCATCTATTTCTTCTATAGATTATTCCTTCTCTCATCTATTTCTTCTATAGATTATTCCTTCTCTCATCTATTTCTTCTATAGATTATTCATTCTCTCATCTATTTCTTCTATAGATTATTCCTTCTTTCATCTATTTCTTCTATAGATTATTCCTTCTTTCATCTATTTCTTCTATAGATTATTCCTTCTCTCATCTATTTCTTCTATAGATTATTCCTTCTCTCATCTATTTCTTCTATAGATTATTCCTTCTCTCATCTATTTCTTCTATAGATTATTCCTTCTCTCATCTATTTCTTCTATAGATTATTCCTTCTCTCATCTATTTCTTCTATAGATTATTCCTTCTCTCATCTATTTCTTCTATAGATTATTCCTTCTCTCATCTATTTCTTCTATAGATTATTCCTTCTACTCATATCTCATCATTCTTCTATAGATTATTCCTTTTCTCATCTATTTCTTCTATAGATTATTCCTTCTTTCATCTATTTCTTCTATAGATTATTCCTTCTCTCATCTATTTCTTCTATAGATTATTCCTTCTCTCATCTATTTCTTCTATAGATTATTCCTTCTCTCATCTATTTCTTCTATAGATTATTCCTTCTCTATCTATTTCTATAGATTATTCCTTCTCTCATCTATTTCTTCTATAGATTATTCCTTCTCTCATCTATTTCTTCTATAGATGACAAGAGTGGTTTAACAAGTGGTCGATATGAAGAGTTCAAAGAAGTAGATCTCTCTAACACTGGCCGTCCACTGAATATCTATTTGATTCACTTGCCTGGATCATAGGAGGATCAGCTGTTTTATTAAGTGGCATGGTCACCTTAATCTAAATTTTGTATATTCATTTGTCTTGTCCCATGTCGGCGGCATATATTAGTTATGTGTGTTTCAGTGTCCCATGTCGGTGACATATATTAGTTATGTGTGTTTCAGTGTCCCATGTCGGTGACATATATTAGTGTTTCAGTGTCCCATGTCGGTGACATATATTAGTATTTCAGTGTCCCATGTCGGTGACATATATTAGTGTTTCAGTGTCCCATGTCGGTGACATATATTAGTATTTCAGTGTCCCATGTCGGTGACATATATTAGTGTTTCAGTGTCCCATGTCGGTGACATATATTAGTGTTTCAGTGTCCCATGTCGGTGACATATATTAGTGTTTCAGTGTCCCATGTCGGTGACATATATTAGTGTTTCAGTGTCCCATGTCGGTGACATATATTAGTGTTTCAGTGTCCCATGTCGGTGACATATATTAGTATTTCAGTGTCCCATGTCGGTGACATATATTAGTATTTCAGTGTCCCATGTCGGTGACATATATTAGTGTTTCAGTGTCCCATGTCGGTGACATATATTAGTGTTTCAGTGTCCCATGTCGGTAACATATATTAGTGTTTCAGTGTCCCATGTCGGTGACATATATTAGTGTTTCAGTGTCCCATGTCGGTGACATATATTAGTATTTCAGTGTCCCATGTCGGTGACATATATTAGTATTTCAGTGTCCCATGTCGGTGACATATATTAGTGTTTCAGTGTCCCATGTCGGTGACATATATTAGTGTTTCAGTGTCCCATGTCGGTGACATATATTAGTGTTTCAGTGTCCCATGTCGGTGACATATATTAGTGTTTCAGTGTCCCATGTCGGTGACATATATTAGTGTTTCAGTGTCCCATGTCGGTGACATATATTAGTATTTCAGTGTCCCATGTCGGCGGCATATATTAGTGTTTCAGTGTCCCAGGTCGGTGACATATATTAGTTTTGTGTGTTTCAGTTCTTCACCTTTCAACTCCCAACGGAGCACAGGCCTTCAACAAACTTCTTCCAGCTCTTCCTCTCTCCTTCAAATTCTTTCAAATTTTACCTATTCGTTTAATATCAGCCTCCAGCTCTCTTCTCCAGTTCTCTTCTCAGTTCTCTTCTCCAGCTCTCTTCTCCAGTCTCTTCTCCAGTTCTCTTCTCCAGTTCTCTTCTCAGTTTCTTCTCCAGTTCTCTTCTCCAGTTCTCTTCTCCAGTTCTCTTCTCCAGCTCTCTTCTTCTAGCTCTCTTCTCCAGTCTCTTTCCAGCTCTCTTCTCCAGCTCTCTTCTCCAGCTCTCTTCTCCAGCTCTCTTCTCCAGGTCTCTTCTCCAGCTCTCTTCTCCAGCTCTCTTCTCCAGCTCTCTTCTCCAGCTCTCTTCTCCAGCTCTCTTCTCCAGCTCTCTTCTCCCGTTCTCTCCAGTTCTGTCTAGGCCTGCCCCTAGTCCTCTTTCTCTGCAGGTTGCAAAAAAGTGCCTGACTTGCAATGCTTCCGGTCGGTCTTCTCAATGTGTGTCCTATCCATCGCTAGCCTCTCTTTCTGAGCTCTTTCTCCACTTGTATCTGCTTAGTTCTTTCTCCACTTGTATCTGCTTAGTTCTTTCTCTACTTGTATCTGCTTAGTTCTTTCTCCACTTGTATCTGCTTAGTTCTTTCTCTACTTGTATCTGCTTAGTTCTTTCTCTACTTGTATCTGTTTAGTTCTTTCTCTATTTGTATCTGTTTATTTCTTTTTCTACTTGTATCTGTTTAGTTCTTTTCTCTACTTGTATCTGTTTAGTTCTTTCTACTTGATCTGCTTAGTTCTTTCTCCACTTGTATCTGCTTAGTTCTTTCTACTTGTATCTGCTAGTTCTTTTTTTACTTGTATCTGTTTAGTTCTTTTTACTTGTATCTGTTTAGTTCTTTTTTACTTATCTGTTTAGTTTTTCTCTTTTTGTATCTGCTTAGTTCTTTCTCTACTTGATCTGCTTAGTTCTTTTTTATTTGTATCTGTTTAGTTCTTTCTCTACTTGTATCTGCTTAGTTTTTTCTCACTTGTATCTGTTTAGTTTTTTCTCCACTAGTATCTGCTAGTTCTTTCTCCACTGGATCTGCTTAGTTCTTTTCCACTGGTATCTGCTTAGTCTTTCTCTGAGTTCCTCGTTGTAACTTATCATACCATCTCAGCCCCTTTCTATTCTATGTAAACATCCATTTATGAAGGTCTGTAGTTTTGGGGGTTTCTTTGTTGTCCCTCCATGTTTCAAGCTCAATAACAGCACAGACTTCACACTTAATTTTAAAATTCTCAGTTTTGTAATTGTTTTGATCGCCTTGGCATCACATCTTACTCAATGCAAAAGTTCCTTTTGCTTTTTTGTATTTTTATCTTAACGTCTTTGTTTGTTCCTCGTTCTGTGTCTATGTTGCTACCATGTATGTGTATGATTCTACATCTTTGTTTGTTCCTCCTTCTGTGTCATGTTGCTACCAAGGTATGTGTATGATTCTACATCTGTTTGTTCCTTCTTCTGTGTCTATGTTGCTTCCAAGGATGTGTATGATCTACATCTTGTTTGTTCCTCCTTCTGTGTCTATGTTGCTACCAAGGTATGTGTATGATTCTACGTTGTGTAGAACTGTTTCGTCAAGTATAATATTGTTTACATTTCAGCTACTTTCCAGTTATCTGTCTCAGATAAAATGAGGACTATCTTCGTATCGTTCCGACACGATCGTAGTGCCTGATCTTCGCCTCAACAAATCCAGCAGCGTCCAGTGACCCAACACGCCAGTTCGATGTTAATTAATCCATCACTTTTCATATTTAGTAGCCGTTCTTTTCGGGCTTGGGAATATGGCATCAACGCTCTCAATCTGGGCAAAAGGGCCGATTTCAACCCTGAAGCTCCTCTGTTTGGAAAGACTTTCTCAATGCGTTCAAAAATTATTTCGGTCCATTGCAGCTTCCTCTGATATCATAGCCATGCCAGCCAATCTCACTTGGTTCATGTGTTACCTCTTCTTTTCCCTTTCTCACTTGGTTCATGTGTCTACTCTTCTTTACCCATCTCTCACTTGTTTTATGTGTCTACCTCTTCTTTACCCATCTCTCACTTGGTTCATGTGACCTCTTCTTTACCCATCTCTCACTTGGTTCATGTGTCCTCTTCTTTACCCATCTCTCACTTTGTTTATGTGTTACTCTTTCTTTACCCATCTCTACTTCCCGTTCATGTGTCTACCCCTTTTTTTACCCATTTTCACTTCTGTTCATGTGTTTTACCTCTTCTTTACTCCATCTCTCACTGTTCATGTGTCACCTTTCTTTTCCCATCTCTCACTTGGTTCATGTGTCTACCCCTTCTTTACCCATCTCTCACTTGGTTCACGTGTCTACTCTTTTTACTCATCTCTCACTTGTTCATGGGCTACCTCTTTTTACCCATCTTTACTTCGTTCATGTGTTTTACCTCTCTTTACCCATCTCTCACTTGGTTCACGTGTCGACCTCTTTTTTTACCAACTTCACTTGTTCACGTGTCTACCTCTTCTTTACCCATCTCTCACTTGGTTCATGTGTCACCTCTTCTTTACCCATCTCTCACTTGGTTCATGTGTTTTACTCTCTTTTTACCAATCTCTCACTTGGTTCATGTGTCACTCCTTACCCATCTCTCACTTGGTTCATGTGTCTACTTTTTTTACCCATCTCTCACTTTGTTCACGTGTCGACCTCTTTTTTTACCCATCTCTCACTTCGTTCATGTGACCTTCTTTACCCATCTCTCACTCGTTCATGTGTTCCTTTCTTTACCCATCTCTCACTTCGTTCATGTGTTACCTTCTTCTTTACCCATTCTCACTCTGTTCACGTGTCGACCTCTTCTTTACCCATCTCTCACTTGGTTCACGTGTCGACCTCTTCTTTACCCATCTCTCACTTCGTTCATGTGACCTCTTCTTTACCCATCTCTCACTTGGTTCACGTGTCTACCTCTCTTTACTCAATCTCTCACTTGGTTCATGGTCTACTCTTCTTTACCCATCTCTCACTTGGTTCATGTGTCGACTCTTCTTTACCCATCTCTCACTTCGTTCATGTGTTCACCTCTTCTTTACTCCATCTCTCACTTCGTTCATGTGTCTACCTCTTTCTTTACCCATCTCTACTTGGTCATGTGTCTACTCTCTTTACCCATCTCTCACTTGGTTCATGTGTCACCCTTCTTACCCATCTCTACTTGGTTCATGTGACTCTTCTTTACCCATCTCTCACTTCGTTCATGTGTCTCACCTCTTTTACCCATCTCTCACTTGGTTCATGTGACCTCTTCTCTTACCCATCTCTCACTTGGTTCATGTGTCTACCTCTTCTTTACCCATCTCTCACTTGGTTCATGTGTCTACCTCTCTTACCCATCTCTCACTTGGTTCATGTGACCTCTTCTTTACCCATCTCTCACTTCGTTCATGTGTCTCACTCTTCTTTACCCATCTCTCACTCTGTTCATGTGTCTACCTCTTTCTTTACTCCATCTCATCTCTGTTCATGTGTCTACCTCTTCTTTACCCATCTCTCACTTGGTTCATGTGTCTACCTCTCTTACCCATCTCTCACTTCGTTCATGTGTCTACCTCTTCTTTACCCATCTCTCACTTCGTTCATGTGTCTACCTCTTCTTTACCCATCTCTCACTGTTCATGTGACCTCTTTCTTTACCCATCTCTCACTTCGTTCATGTGACTCTTTCTTACAATCTCTACTTGGTTCATGTGTCACCTCTTCTTACCCATCTCTCACTTGGTTCATGTGTCTACCTCTTCTTTACCCATCTCTCACTTGGTTCATGTGTCTACTCTTCTTTACCATCTCTCACTTGGTTCATGTGACTTTCTTTACTCCATCTCTCACTTCGTTCATGTGTCTACCTCTTCTTCCCATCTCTCACTTGGTTCATGTGACCTCTTTACCCATCTCTCACTTGGTTCATGTGACTCTTCTTACCATCTCTCACTTCTGTCATGTGTCTACCTCTCTTTACCTCTTCTCCTCCAAGGAGACATATGTCATCAACTAAGGTCTTGTAAGCTCTCATACGCTTGCTTGTGGTTTTATAACTGAGTCCTTTTACAGGATGAGGTAGCTAATCCCACGTCAAACTTCCGCTTTTGTCATATACTGCATTTGGTAGGTTATGGTGACTCTATTCTTCAATTGGGCCCAGGTAGCAACACGGTAGTCAGATTTATTTTATCCATCGTCTTTGACTCTTTATAGGACAGGAGAGACGTAAATTCTCATTCACTGAGATGCACCCCATTCATATTGCGATTATATCTCACATCAGAATTTTTTTAATGCAACAATCGTTCAATTGTACATATATTATTATTTTGGGACCATGAAATCTGAACTAATTGGAAGAAAGAATGAAATCTTTAACATCATCTACTATTATCTGAACTAATTGGAAGAAAGAATGAAATCATAAACATCATCTACTATTATCTGAACTAATTGGAAGAAAGAAAGAAATCATTAACATCATCTACTATTATCTGAGCTAATTGGAAGAAAGAATGAAATCATTAACATCATCTACTATTATCTGAGCTAATTGGAAGAAAGAATGAAATCATTAACATCATCTACTATTATCTGAACTAATTGGAAGAAAGAATGAAATCATTAACATCATCTACTATTATCTGAACTAATTGGAAGAAAGAAATCATTAACATCATCTACTATTATCTGAGCTAATTGGAAGAAAGAATGAAATCATTAACATCATCTACTATTATCTGAACTAATTGGAAGAAAGAAAGAAATCATAACATCATCTACTATTATCTGAGCTAATTGGAAGAAAGAATGAAATCATTAACATCATCTACTATTATCTGAACTAATTGGAAGAAAGAAGGAAATCATTAACATCATCTACTATTATCTGAGCTAATTGGAAGAAAGAAAGAAATCATTAACATCATCTACTATTATCTGAACTAATTGGAAGAAAGAAAGAAATCATAAACATCATCTACTATTATCTGAACTAATTGGAAGAAAGAAATCATTAACATCATCTACTATTATCTGAACTAATTGGAAGAAAGAAAGAAATCATAAACATCATCTACTATTATCTGAACTAATTGGAAGAAAGAATGAAATCATTAACATCATCTACTATTATCTGAACTAACTGGAAGAAAGAAGGAAATCATTAACATCATCTACTATTATCTGAACTAATTGGAAGAAAGAAAGAAATCATTAACATCATCTACTATTATCTGAACTAATTGGAAGAAAGAATGAAATCATTAACATCATCTACTATTATCTGAACTAATTGGAAGAAAGAAGGAAATCATTAACATCATCTACTATTATCTGAACTAATTGGAAGAAAGAAGGAAATCATTAACATCATCTACTATTATCTGAACTAATTGGAAGAAAGAATGAAATCATTAACATCATCTACTATTATCTGAACTAATTGGAAGAAAGAAAGAAATCATTAGCATCATCTACTATTACTTTCATTAACATATCAGGTCACACAAAAATGAATTGTGAAATTAGCTGATCCAGTAGTTGTATTTTGCTCGTCGTGTCAGCTTGCACTTAATCCCCCGCCTCTGCATACAAAAATACTACAAAGTATTGAGATTATATTGCGTGTGGGTTCATGCAGATGTTGCAATCAACCTTGAAACGAAACATGTATGTTGAAAGATATAGGGCATATTGTGTTAATCGGTTTGAATATGACTGATGGGAAGGCGAACCCGAAAAGAAAAACATGCAGAAACCGGGTGTGAGGATGTACGAGTATGTAGACGCGTTACAATAATTTCTTTAGATTTATGTTTTACTTCATTAGTCTTCTTCATCTTCTTCTTCGAATGCTTCATATCGACCACCTGCTTGTATGTTATCTGAGCCTAAGAGGGATTGTACGTTGTGCCAGTTATGTACCTACAAGCTGGCCAGCACATCCGATTTCTGCGATGCTTTTTATTTACTAGAGTAGCTTCTCTAGGCCCCTACATCAGTCGCCTCTTACGATATAGGTCGCAGTGGTACTATTATTTGCTCCCCTTTGAGTGCCCGGCACCACACGGGAGACATGTGAACTGAACGATGCAAATCGAATTCGAACCCAGAACCTTCATAACTCTATGGGGTCTCAATGGTGAAGTGGTTAAGAAGTTTACCTGTCGTTCTGAAGAACTCTATGGGGGTCTCAATGGTGAAGTGGTTAAGAAGTTTACCTGTCGTTCTGAAGAACTCTATGGGGGTCTCAATGGTGAAGTGGTTAAGAAGTTTACCTGTCGTTCTGAAGGTCTTTTCAATTTTTTCATTAGATCACTAGGATTTTTAGTGGAGCTACAGAGTTTGCGCTTGTGCTCGCTTTAGTAAATGTGGGAATTTCTGCTGACAGGTAAGGACCTTCGTCAGGTAATCGGGTGTCTACAATAGGTCAATGGTTCACTTTATTCCTTAGAACCAGGCAACAGTGAACTGTGATCTGAACCATGTCATGCAGTAAAAGACTCTTCAAAACTCTATGGGGAGTCTCAATGGGAATGGTTAAAGTTTACCTGTCATTCGAAGAACTTTAGGTCTCAATGGTGAAGTGGATTAATGAATTTACTGTCGTTCTGAAGAACTCTAGGGGTCTCAATGGTGAATAGTTAAGATTGACTGTCGTTCTGAAGAGGCTTTAATTTTCATTGATCACTAGGATTTAGTGGAGCTACGAGTTTGCGCTTTGCTACGCTTTTAGTAATGTCGGGGAATTCTGCCGACAGGAAGGAACTGTAGGTAATCTGGTAATAGTCAATCTCACTTATACCTTCGAAAGCAACATGAATGTATTAACCATTGCAGCAAAGACTCTACAAATATAATATAAGTTGCAATGATTGCAGAATATGATATCAGACACTTTAGTTTCAGAATGAATAAATGACATCTACTGTTTCTTAGACACGAGATTCAGTTAGATTGAACGTTGCTATGAATAGTTGGAAGGTTGACTTAATAAGTGCTCGAATGGTGACGTGGTTCAAAGAGAAAGAATAGTATACGCTGTCAAGAGACGATGAGTTGGATAGGAAGTCCTTAGTAAATATGAACATGCAGAATGATGTGATTGCTTTGCAGGCAATTACTGCACATTCAATCGTCTTAGGCTCAGATCAAAATCATAGGTTTAATAAGTGATGATTGAACGTTGAAGAAAAGAATAGGTGTACAGATTACACAGTATTTAATATTGTGAGAGACAGTATCATGTTCTTCTTCTTCTTTTGTCGTCAAACTGTTATAGAGTTTTTGCCCAGTGTCGAAGTTTTCTGTTTTTGTCTTGCGCTGCTCTAGTGAGTGGCTTGGGTGATAGTTATTTTTGCTTTGTTAAAAGATTCTACTATTCCATCTAACCTTCTTTTTCTTGGTCTTCCTCTCGCCATCTTTCCTGATGTTCTGATGTAGAAGGTTCTGTATACAGTGGAGTTTGGTTGCATTCTTATTAAGTGGCCGTACCACTTCATTATTTCTCTCTCAATGTCTCAATGTGTTAAAAGTAAGGTTCTGTCTCAATTTGCTCTCTTGTAGTTTTATGGTTTTTGCATGTATGGTTGTTGTATGGGGTTTTTTGCATATGGTTTTTGCATTGGTTTTGCAAATGGTTTTTGCTGCAGTTTTCAAGGTTATGTGCTTCTACTCTAAGTTTGCTAGAGAATCTACCTGTTGAAGCTGTCCTATGTACTTAATGTCTGTCTGCACAGGATGATGGTTTGTGTGAGGGAGGTCTGTTTGCTTCTAGAGTTCACACGAGACAAGGGATCGGAACACATGCAGACATATTCAGTGCTATGATCATTAAAAAACCACAAAAATTATCATTACTGTATGTGGTACCGCTTTGTGTGGCGGTGTAGGACAGCTGGGACGTGAACCTGCGGAAGTTAATGACAACTTGGTTAGTGCCTCGCCACAAAGCTGTTCAGATTAGGATTTTTCATTTATACCCACAACAGAAATACATCTTTGGCTGTACCGTGAATTGAACATGGGTCCCCAGCATGGAAGCCGAGCTCTAATTCATTCCGCCAGACGCTACTCATGGTGCCCCAGCATGGAAGCCGAGCTCTAATTTATTCCCCAGACGCTACTCATTTCATCCGGCCAGACGCTACTCATAAAATTATGATCATAATCCTTATATAGGGTGTTCAAGATAATTGCAGCCCCATTGAAAAATCGAAAGTTACCAGATAACCTATCGCGTTGTCTTTATTTACTATTTAAACCGGTTCTGACTAGCTCGTCCTACGTCACATTTGTTCATCGCCCTTTCCCGCTCTACAATTACACACCATCACACAACCTTGACATATACTACGTCATAACTGAACCTTCTCATTTCCATACATATATGCCAGATTAGCTCCATTCCTAGGCTGCTTTTAAGTTGAACACCCTGTATAATTCCTAACTAATATCTTGTGTTATCATTTTCTCAGTTATGTAGTGGGCATTAACATCATGACAACTTTACCAATAAACAAAGTCATAGAACTAATCATTATCAAAGTTCATTAAAGTTCTGAGCAGAGCTTTGCTATCTTAACAGTCCTTCGACATTTCTCTCTCTCACAGACCAGAGGTCATGCTTAAACTGTCAGTTACATCCTGAATCCATCTTCTCCGTGGTATTCCTCTTCTCCTCTTTGCCGGTATGCCTCCTTCCGTGATGGTCTTCTCCAACCTTTCATGTCTTTTTATATGTCCAAAATACTTCAATTTTCTCTTTCTTATTTGTAGCATCAGCCAGTTTTCTTTGATTTTGTGTTCTTTCAAGATAGATCTATTTGTTCTATTCTCTGTCCATGTCTATAAATAATATAAACGCATAAAATGTCTTCGTATATTTCTTCTTCAAACGCTCCATATCGACCACTTGTTAAACCACTCTTTGTGATTTGTATGTGATCTGAACCTAAGTGCGATTGTACGTATGTTGTGCCAGTTATGCGCCTACAAGTAGGCAAGCACATCAGATTTCTGCGACGCTTTTTATTTACTAGGGTAGCTTCCTAAGGCCCCTAACTCAGTCGCATATTACGACATGCCTTGTAGGTCGTAGTGTTACTATTCTTTGCTCCCTTGGCGAGCCCCGACAACAAACAGGTGATAAAATATCTTAGAATGCATGAAGAAGAAAGAATTAAATAGATTAATCATAGCGATAAGAATGAATGAAGAAGAAAGAATTAAATAGATTAATCATAGCGATAAGAATGATCGAATAAGATAGAATTAAATAGATTAATCGTTGAGATAAGAATGATCGAAGAAGATATAATTAAATAGATTAATCATAGCGATAAGAATGATCGAATAAGATAGAATTAAATAGATTAATCATAGAGATAAGAATGAAAGAAGAAAGAATTAAATAGATTAATCGTTGAGATAAGAATGAAAGAAGAAAGAATTAAATAGATTAATCATAGAGATAAGAATGAATGAAGAAGATAGAATAAATTAATAGATTAATCGTTGAGATAAGAATGAATGAACTAAAATGACTAAACAATAAATACTAAAGATTAAATTTACCAAACCCTACCCCGGACTATATTTAGCCAGGCAACTATACAACATCAAGACCGTATACAAAGTAATAATGATTGCATTCACCATCTTACTTTCTCGTATAATCAAACTGATGCTTATGTATGTTTGACTTGTCTATAGAGACTGTCGTAATATATCACAAATAGAGGTAAGTTATTGCCCTGATAAGCATGACCTTTCATTAAAGATTTTGTGAACTTTACGGGGTCAGGTCAGACTAAACATAAGATAAGATGAAATTAAAGATAAAGATATGGCTTCTTAACGTGTCAATGTAAAGTATGTGTACTAGACTTAGTCAATGAGAATAAAGCAGGTGTTAGTATCAACTTAGTATAGCTTCTTGTGGTTCTTGTCATATGTATGTATATCAGTGGCGTAGCCTGAGAAGGCGTGATAGGTATTAGTTAGTTTAGTTAGTTTGTTCCTTTCGTGCCAAAGGTGGTACATAGGGCAGAGGTTTTAGAGCTCCATTTAGAGTTCGTTGCTAGCAGTTGGAGATCGTGAATGGTTTTACATCCCAATAGCTTACTTTTCTGTAGGATAGTTCTTCGTATGGTGGACTTCGTCTTCCACGTTTTCTTTTCCCATCTGGTGACCACATAAGGACTTGTCGATTTAGTCTCTTTTCGTTGATCTAAGAACATGACTTAAATATTTTCAGACTCGTTTCCTTATAATATTTGATAGGGTTGTTGGTGTGTTCTATCTCTCACTGTGTTGTTGAAAACAAATCACTCCATTGTACTTTTAATAATTTTCGGAAAGATTTATTCCAAAGCTGTCAGTTCTTATCAATTTTGTTTGTTGATTTCCAACTTTCACAACCGTAGATCAGTACAGGAATCGCGATAAGTGTGCTGCTATTTAACATGAATATGTGATCCTCCTATTTAACCTCTTTTCCATTTTAATTGAAAAGTCAACTATATTCAATTATACAACGATAGTTTTTCAATTGGGAAACATATTTTTGGTTACATAGTACATATGTTTATATGTGTGTATGTGTGTTGTGTCAAAGTGTATGTGTTGTATGCTGTTTGTTCTTCAAAGTCGAGTATTAAGGCTGAATTGGAATAATCCTGACTCAATGCACTATGAACAGAACGATCAGAGGTTTTGAAATGATATGACAGAAGACGTCATGAGTCTCTGGAAAATACACTAGTGAACAGAACGACGGTCATGGAGTCTCTGGAAAATGACTAGTGACAGAACGACGCGTCGAGAGTCTTGAAAGTCACTGTACAGAACGACGCTTCATAGAGCAAAATGCACTAGTACAGAAGACGCTGGTCGAGGTCTCTTGAAAAATGCACTAGTGAACAGAACGCAGCGACCGATGCCTGCAGAGAGTCTCTTGAAAAATGCACTTGACGACCGTCGAACCAAAGAAGACAGACGGTCAGAGAGTCTCTTGAAATGATGTAAAGAACCTAGAGTCTGAAATGCACTAGTGAACAGAACGCGCGGTCAGAGGAGCAGTCGCCTGGTGAAAAATGCACTAGTGAACAGAACGCAGCTGAAGTCAGAGAGTTCTCTTGAAAATGCACTAGTGAACAGAACGACGCGGTCAGAGAGTCTCTTGAAAAATGCACTAGTGAACAGAACGGCGCGGTCAGAGAGTCTCTTGAAAGATGCACTAGTGAACAGAACGACGCGGTCAGAGAGTCTCTGGAATGCACTAGAACAAACGCATAGAAGTCTTGAAACACAGAACAGGCGCGGTCATGAGAAGTCTCTTGAAAAATGCACTAGTGAACAGAACGGCGCGGTCAGAGAGTCTCTTGAAAAATGCACTAGTGAACAGAACGGCGCGGTCAGAGAGTCTCTTGAAAAATGCACTAGTGAACAGAACGGCGCGGTCAGAGAGTCTCTTGAAAAATGCACTCCAGGTAAAGTCTGAACAGGCGCGGCGTCAGAGAGTCTCTGAAAAATGCACTAGTGAACAGAACGCGCGGTCAGAGAGTCTCTTGAAAGATGGGCAGACACTCAGTGGAATCAGAACAGAACGCGCGGTCAGAGAGTCTCTGGAAAGATGCACTAGTGAACAGAACGGCCAGACGGTCTAGAACAGAACGTCTCTTGAAAAATGCACTAGTGAACAGAACGGCGCGAGTCAGAGAGAGTCTCTTTGAAAAATGCACTAGTGAACAGAACGACGCGGTCAGAGAGTCTCTTGAAAAATGCACTAGTGAACAGAACGGCGCGGTCAGAGAGTCTCTTGAAAAATGCACTAGTGAACAGAACGACGCGGTCGAGTCTCTTGAAATGCTAGTAACAGAACGCGTCAGATCAACCCTCTTCAGGACAAAAGCAAGGGCGTAACTACTTAGCCAAAGACAGATGTTTCTGTGGGTGTGTACTTTGAATGGTAACCATCTAATACCAGTTCAAAGGGTTTGCTATCTTAGGGTACTTAATCACTGCCAGTCTTTCTCATAATAAAGTAATTAAGCTCGAATAGGTAGTTAAAAGTTAATTGCATATCCTTTACAGGACATTGCGAATCAACCCCAGCTTTTAACGTTGTTTGTGATTTTTCTAGGCATTATTACGTTCACTAGTTTGTCATTGCTTTCTGAACGGTGGTGCCATCGTCCTTTTGTAAAAATCCACTCGAAACAATTTGCAACCAAATTGTCCGCAGCGTGATTCGAACTCAGAACGTCAGGGTTAATAGACCGAGTCCCTATCCCCTAAGCTACAGATGACACCCGAATAGATAGTACGATATTAAACAAAAATAATATCTTTACTGCATGTGCTGCCGCCTTGTTATGGCGATGTAGGACATAGGGGACATGCGCCTGGTGAATTTAATGGTCGCATGGCTAGTACAGTCATTGCCAAACTGTTGAGGTTAGAATTTTATTTACGCCAATGATTGAGTCTGGGTCTCCTGAATGGGAGTCTCGCTCTAATCCTTTAGGGCATACGTTCCTCAGTGCTACCATTACATTCGGCAAACTATCAAACATAACGTTGAACAGTACATAATAAATATAGAAGATAGTGAATGAAATCGGTAGTATAGTAACACTGTAACCTACACAGCATCCCTTATACATAATAAATATGAAGATAGAATGAGATCGGAGTAATAACATATAATAGACAGCATCGTTAGTACATAAATAAATTGAATGAAATCGGTAGTATAGTAACACTGTAACCTACACAGCATCTCGTTAGTACATAATAAATATAGAAGATAGTGAATGAAATCGGTAGTATAGTAACACTGTAACCTACACAGCATCTCGTTAGTACATAATAAATATATAGAAGATAGTGAATGAAATCGGTAGTATAGTAACACTGTAACCTACACAGCATCTCGTTAGTACATAATAAATATATAGAAGATAGTGAATGAAATCGGTAGTATAGTAACACTGTAACCTACACAGCATCTCGTTAGAAGCCACTGATGTAGGGGCCTAGGGAAGCTACCATGGTAAATAAAAGGTATCGCAGAAACCGGATGTGCTGGCCTACTTGTAAGCGCATAAATAGCACAACGTACAATCGCTCTTAGGCTCAGATCACATATAAATCACACAGAGTGGTTAACAATTAGTCGATATGGAGCGTTCGAAGAAGTAGCTCTATACCCGTGCCATTAGTTCTTTACTAAATAGTTGAGAAACATGGACAATTTACTCCATGCGTGAGAGGAGGTTTAACATCTTTCACCTTCGATATCTCTCCATGATTATGAACATCAGGTGGGTTTTTTAATTGATTTATTGCTTGATATGACCATCATCCTTGCACTTTGGTGAATAACCATGTGTGCTCCGATCGCTTTATACTGGAAGATCTCAGCGACAGTGAACGAACCCGTACCACCGGCGAGGATCCTGGTGAATTTAAAAGATGGTGACAATATTTTGTAGGAATATTTATTTTAAAATCGTGTTAATGAATTTTGCGCAGGCAGCGGCTTTCCAGCTGTTCTTGTCCAGCTGTTCTTGTCCAGCTGTTCTTGTCCAGCTGTTCTTGTCGATTTTGAACTATCAAGAGTTCTCTTACGTGTTTAACTTAAACACGGGGCTAATGGTTTATTGTCCGTCTCTTATAGGACTAGGAGCCCGCGTGCCCAGCGTGTTCGTCGCGCGTTGGACTACGGGTGACAAGTCCTCTGTGAGGCGGGTTCAACTCCGCGGACTGGCAGAAAAGCTACAGGTTCCAAAGATTTACGGTGTTCGTGGCACAGAGCCGAAGGGTTACGATGTCCATGACACCGAGCCGAAGAGCTTTAAGCTCTAGTGCTTTTGGATCGGAAAAAAAAATAGGACTAGGAACTCGATCTCACCTTCACTGAGGTCAGTGATTTAAGGAAAGAATATCGGGATGGTTTCACGAGGAGCGAACCTGGTACTTGTGGAATGAGATGCGAGCATCTAACCTCTACACCACATAGACCTCAATCATGTGGTATGACAAGATAATCAACTCTGAAGTACCTCGATCATGTGGTATGACAAGATAATCAACTCTGAAGTACCTCGATCATGTGGTATGACAAGATAATCAACTCTGAAGTACCTCGATCATGTGGTATGACAAGATAATCAACTCTGAAGTACCTCGATCATGTGGTATGACAAGATAATCAACTCTGAAGTACCTTGATCATGTGGTATGACAAGATAATCAACTCTGAAGTACCTGGATCATGTGGTATGTCAAGATAATCAACTCTGAAGTACCTCGATCATGTGGTATGACAAGATAATCAACTCTGAAGTACCTTGATCATGTGGTATGACAAGATAATCAACTCTGAAGTACCTCGATCATGTGGTATGACAAGATAATCAACTCTGAAGTACCTCGATCATGTGGTATGACAAGATAATCAACTCTAAAGTACCTGGATCATGTGGTATGTCAAGATAATCAACTCTGAAGTACCTCGATCATGTGGTATGACAAGATAATCAACTCTGAAGTACCTCGATCATGTGGTATGACAAGATAATCAACTCTGAAGTACCTCGATCATGTGGTATGACAAGATAATGAACTCTGAAGTACCTCGATCATGTGGTATGACAAGATAATGAACTCTGAAGTACCTCGATCATGTGGTATGACAAGATAATCAACTCTGCAGTACCCTGATCATGTGGTATGACAAGATAATCAACTCTGAAGTACCTCGATCATGTGGTATGACAAGATAATCAACTCTGAAGTACCTCGATCATGTGGTATGACACGATAATCAACTCTGAAGTACCTCGATCATGGTGTATGACAAGATAATGAACTCTGAAGTACCTCGATCATGTGGTATGACAAGATAATCAACTCTGAAGTACCTCGATCATGTGGTATGACAAGATAATCAACTCTGAAGTACCTCGATCATGTGGTATGACAAGATAATCAACTCTGAAGTACTGCAATGTGCTAACCTTGCCATTCATCATGAGAATGCTCAGAATTGGAAGACTAAGATGGCTGGAAAGAAGGGAAAATATAGGCACACACTAACAAATAGAGGTAAGGGAAGACCCAGGAACACTTGGAGACGGGAGATGGAGAAGGAATGGAAGAAAATGGGAAGAGTAGAGCGATCTGGAAAAGATGGCATTGGATAGGTGGGCTTGGAAGGCCTTTGTTGCTGGCCTATACCTCCCTAAGGGCGAAGGGTGAAGAAGAAGAAGAAGATACCCCAACAGATATTGTTCTGTTAGCTTTCGGAAGGAGGCTCGAAGGTAGACCACTGCTCAGATATAAGGATATCTACAAGGCTTCAATGAAAAACTGTTTTATCGCTCCCAACAAATGACAAAAAACTTAGCTGTTGATATGGAAAACAATAAGACGTAAAAGTGTAACGGGAGACCCAGGGCAATCTACTGTGTTTTTTTTCTGTCAGGGGCATAAAGAAAACATGCTAGCCTGAAAAGTTTCAGGGCGACTGCACTAACCATCCGACCATTAAATTTCACAGGCCCATGCCCCTTCTGTCCTACACCGCCCACAAAGTGATATTATAATCAGTAACTACAGTTTACAGAACGACAGTTTACACAACGACAGTTTACAGAACGACAGTTTACAAACGACAGCTTAACAACGACAGTTTACATAACTACAGTTTACACAACGACAGTTTACACAACGACAGTTTACACAACGACAGTTTACACAACTACAGTTTACATAACTACAGTTTACACAGCGACAGTTTACACAACGACAGTTTACATAACGACAGTTTACACAACGACAGTTTACACAACGACAGTAAACTATGTTGAAGAGAGATCTTAGATATGCCTGTAAAGGTAAGAGAGACGAATTTACAGAACGACAGTAAACTATGTTGAAGAGAGATCTTAGATATGCCTGTAAAGGTAAGAGAGACGAATTTACAGAACGACAGTAAACTATGTTGAAGAGAGATCTTAGAAATGCCTGTAAAGGTAAGAGAGACGTATTTACAGAACGACAGTAAACTATATTGAAATGCCTGTAAAGGCAAGAGAGACGAATTCAAATTCAGAAATTGTCCAGAATCCAGGGTAAAATACATGTCAAAATGACCATCTGTAAAGACTAAAATAGGACATATATATAAAGATGTACCCTTTTTGGGAATGAGATTTTTCTCAGAGATAACGATTCGCAAGTGAACATACTCAACAGACATACACAACAAACATAGCGGGTCTATGTGGCTAAGTGGTTAATACCTTGCCATGCGAGTTGAAGATCTAGGGTTTGAACTGGGCGGCGCCGATCTGTTCACTAGTCCATTTTTTTCCAGAGATCCCAAGGGTTGCTTGCCAGAACTACGGAATTCGTGCTTTGTGCAATACTCTCGTCAGGTAGCGTGCTATTTCTGCGGAGACTCATCGTGTCATATAGGTTAAAACACGGTGCAATGATGTCAATTTAGGCTTGAAACCCTTTAAATACATCAGACAGAAGTTACTATTTTCTACTTGTTGACACAGTATGACCTTTTCTAGTCGGTGATGTTCAAAGGTTTTGTATAAAAGTGGTCTAAGGGTGAAGGTTTGTTTGTTATGTAGAGGATTAACCCTTTAACTCCATAATTATTTGTTCCATTCTTCTCGCATTTATACTGCACACGGCGTCATATTTGCATTGAGATACCGCTCTTTAGTAATTGCACTACTTTTTCAGCGCAGTCCTGACGGTAATAAATTTAACACAAGTCAGCCATTGTGTTTTTCGATCGAATCGATGAAACAGCGTGTAAACAATTGCTTCATATGAAATATGTGTCATTCATATAGTAAAACCGATTGTTCTACGTGTAACTGTACATATTCACAGATCTGGACAATTCTATGATTATATGTTAAGTAGAAGTTATTTTGAACGAAATTTTGTTCGATGGTCACTACCATTATTTTGGAACCTTGAAAATTTCGCTTGGGTACTAACCATAAACATCGTATTTACGTGAAACTGCATTATTAACTTCTTTTACTCATAAATTTTCATTACTAGAAATATTTTTATCTCTTCTAAAGGCAAATTTACGTTTGCACGGCGTCAATAACCTACCAGACTTACCATTTATCTGTGCTACGAAGCCGGTTTGCTTGTGACGTCCATAACAACCGCTGCAGTTTGCGATCTTCTCGTGAATTCTTTTCTTCATTTTACTTGTGTCAACGATATCCAGCAATGCTAAATACAAATTTTTAATTTTCTTTTATATTTCAAACATTATTTATGCCTTTCAGTTGACTTTTATATCGAGTATCAACGGTAATATTAAATATCCACACTAGATCTAGCTGTCCAAAGTGAACCATTCGTCAGCTCTAGACTTCAATAATGATTGGCCCGATCTTTATCGTACACTATTCAGATTTACTTGAGAAGTCTCATATTATTGTACTGTGATTTCAGAATTAAAATAACCTGTGAATCATTTCAGTATCCTTGTCTTTCTTAATTATAGGCATTTCATGTTTAAAAGTTGTTCCATTTAAATTGCACTCATTGCTTAGCTGCAATGAAGCTTTGTGACAAAATATAGTCTAGTAGCAATTTCAAATGTAACTATTGCAAAATCATCTACATTTTCTCTTTTATGTAAACTTCTTCTGTGACTTTTAATTTGTTAGTGGTTGAACTAAATGTAATAATTAGTGATGAAATACTGCATCATGTCTTCTATATGAACATACATTGAACAAGCACATTTTATGTCATTGAAAGTTTAGTGTAGGACCTGAGCTTTGAGTAAAATTGATTAATCAAAGGTACAGTAAACACAATGATACAGCAAATCAGATCTTTGTATAAATCCTAATTTCTATATAGTTGAAGTACAGGTAAATGATTTACCAGTGTGTTTTCATTATTGTCAAAAACTTTCTTGATTGTTTTAAAAATGTATTGACTACTAGATCAACAATTTCATTGAATAATATCCTTTCTAATTTCCCATGTATTGACCTTAGTCTTTCAATGATGGTCAAGCTTTAACACTTTCTGAGTAAATTATTCACACAACCTCTATCTCCAGTTTTTAAAAATAAAGTAATAAATATATTTAATGTTATTGAGGTTGAAGTCAGTTGCATGGGAGATCATAATGAATATTATTTATTGAAACTGTTGATCTAGTGCTCATTATATGTTCCGCACAACCAAAATAATTTAGAAAATAATAATAGCATATTGGTAAATTATTCACTCTAGCATCAGAGGTTAATTTTTTTATTCATATATTTCTTGATTTATCTGCAATATGTTGTGCTGTTCTGAGTAACTCTTTGAATAGTGTGAGTTTATATATTTACTATGATGCACATCTCACATACAAACATGCTTGATACTTATTTGGTAAATCATTTATATATGTTGAGTAAATATAAATGATCACATTTAGTTCAGCCACTAACAAATTGAAAGTCACAGAAGAAGTTTACATAAAAAGAAAATGTAGATGATCTTGCAATAGTTACATTTGAAATTGCTACTAGACTATATTTTGTCACAAAGCTTCATTGCAGCTACGCAATGAGTGCAATTTAAATGGCACAACTTTTAAACATGAAATGCCTATAATTAAGAAAGACAACTAACAGAGTACTGAAATGATTCACTAGTTATTTTAATTCTGAAATCACAATACAATAATATGAGACTTTCAGTAAATCTGAATAGTGTACGATAAAGATCGGTCCAATCATTATTGCCGTCTATCGCTGACGAATGGTTCACTTTGGACAGCTAGATCTAGTGTGGTATATTTAATATTACCGTTGATACTCGATACAAAAGTCAACTGAAAGGCATAAATAATGTTTGAAATATAAAAGAAAATTAAAAATTTGTATTTAGCATTGCTAGATATCGTTGACACAAGTAAAATGACGAAAAGAATTCACGAGAAGATCGCAAACTGCAGCGGTTGTTATGGACGTCAAAGCAAACCGGCTTCGTAGTACAGAGAAATGGTAAGTCTGGTAGGTTATTGACGCCGTGCAAACGTAAATTTGCCTTTAGAAGAGAGAAAAATATTTATAGTAATGAAAATTTATGAGTAAAGAGAAGTTAATAATGCAGTTTCACGTAAATACGATGTTTATGGTAATACCAAAGCGAAATTTCAAGGTTCCAAAATAATGGTAGTGACCATCGAAAAAATTTCGTTCAAAATAGCTTCTACTTAACATATAATCATAGAATTTTCCAGATTCAGAATATGTTACAGTTACACGTAGAAAAATCGGTTTTACTATATGAATGACACATATTTCATATGAAGCAATTGTTTATACGCTGTTTCATCGATTCGATCGAGAAAACACAATGGCTGACTTGTGTTCCGTCGCGGACTGCGATGAAAAAGTAGTGCAAATTACTAAAAGAGCGGTGTTGGTTCGCCGTGTGCAATGTATACTGCAATGTATACTGCAATGTATACTGTACTTGCATTGAGTAAAATATGAAGTCAAAGGAAATCAAAATAAACACGAAGCTGAGAATCTTTCAATCAAATGTGAAGTCAGTACTGTTATGTGGCTCGGAAACATGGAAAACAACAAAGTTGAGAATCTTTCAATCAAATTGAAGTCAGTACTGTTCTGTGGCTCGAAACATGGAAAAAAACAAAGTTGAGAATCTTTCAATCAAATGTGAAGTCAGTACTGTTCTGTGGCTCGGAAACATGGAAAACAACAAAGTTGAGAATCTTTCAATCAAATGTGAAGTCAGTACTGTTCTGTGGCTCGGAAACATGGAAAACAACAAAGTTGAGAATCTTTCAATCAAATGTGAAGTCAGTACTGTTAGTGGCTCGAAACATGGAAAACAACAAAGTTGAGAATCTTTCAATCAAATGTGAAGTCAGTACTGTTCTGTGGCTCGGAAACATGGAAGACAACAAAGTTGAGAATCTTTCAATCAAATGTGAAGTCAGTACTGTTCTGTGGCTCGGAAACATGGAAGACAACAAAGTTGAGAATCTTTCAATCAAATGTGAAGTAAGTACTGTTCTGTGGCTCGAAACATGAAGACAACAAAGTTGAGAATCTTTCAATCAAATGTGAAGTAAGTACTGTTCTGTGGCTCGGAAACATGGAAGACAACAAAGTTGAGAATCTTTCAATCAAATGTGAAGTCAGTACTGTTCTGTGGCTCGGAAACATGGAAGACAACAAAGTTGAGAATCTTTCAATCAAATGTGAAGTCAGTACTGTTCTGTGGCTCGGAAACATGGAAGACAACAAAGTTGAGAATCTTTCAATCAAATGTGAAGTCAGTACTGTTCTGTGGCTCGGAAACATGGAAGACAACAAAGTTGAGAATCTTTCAATCAAATGTGAAGTCAGTACTGTTCTGTGGCTCGGAAACATGGAAGACAACAAAGTTGAGAATCTTTCAATCAAATGTGAAGTAAGTACTGTTCTGTGGCTCGGAAACATGGAAGACAACAAAGTTGAGAATCTTTCAATCAAATGTGAAGTAAGTACTGTTCTGTGGCTCGGAAACATGGAAGACAACAAAGTTGAGAATCTTTCAATCAAATGTGAAGTAAGTACTGTTCTGTGGCTCGGAAACATGGAAGACAACAAAGTTGAGAATCTTTCAATCAAATGTGAAGTAAGTACTGTTCTGTGGCTCGGAAACATGGAAAACAACAAAGTTGAGAATCTTTCAATCAAATGTGAAGTAAGTACTGTTATGTGGCTCGGAAACATGGAAGACAACAAAGTTGAGAATCTTTCAATCAAATGTGAAGTCAGTACTGTTCTGTGGCTCGGAAACATGGAAGACAACAAAGTTGAGAATCTTTCAATCAAATGTGAAGTCAGTACTGTTCTGTGGCTCGGAAACATGGAAGACAACAAAGTTGAGAATCTTTCAATCAAATGTGAAGTAAGTACTGTTCTGTGGCTCGGAAACATGGAAGACAACAAAGTTGAGAATCTTTCAATCAAATGTGAAGTCAGTACTGTTCTGTGGCTCGGAAACATGGAAGACAACAAAGTTGAGAATCTTTCAATCAAATGTGAAGTCAGTACTGTTCTGTGGCTCGGAAACATGGAAAACAACAAAGTTGAGAATCTTTCAATCAAATGTGAAGTCAGTACTGTTATGTGGCTCGGAAACATGGAAAACAACAAAGTTGAGAATCTTTCAATCAAATGTGAAGTCAGTACTGTTATGTGGCTCGGAAACATGGAAAACAACAAAGTTGAGAATCTTTCAATCAAATGTGAAGTCAGTACTGTTCTGTGGCTCGAAAACAGGGAAAAACAACAAAGTTGAGAATCTTTCAATCAAATGTGAAGTCAGTACTGTTCTGTGGCTCGGAAACATGGAAAACAACAAAGTTGAGAATCTTTCAATCAAATGTGAAGTAAGTACTGTTCTGTGGCTCGGAAACATGGAAAACAACAAAGTTGAGAATCTTTCAATCAAATGTGAAGTCAGTACTGTTATGTGGCTCGAACATGGAAAAACAACAAAGTTGAGAATCTTTCAATCAAATGTGAAGTCAGTACTGTTCTGTGGCTCGGAAACATGGAAAACAACAAAGTTGAGAATCTTTCAATCAAATGTGAAGTAAGTACTGTTATGTGGCTCGGAAACATGGAAGACAACAAAGTTGAGAATCTTTCAATCAAATGTGAAGTAAGTACTGTTCTGTGGCTCGGAAACATGGAAAACAACAAAGTTGAGAATCTTTCAATCAAATGTGAAGTAAGTACTGTTATGTGGCTCGGAAACATGGAAGACAACAAAGTTGAGAATCTTTCAATCAAATGTGAAGTAAGTACTGTTCTGTGGCTCGGAAACATGGAAGACAACAAAGTTGAGAATCTTTCAATCAAATGTGAAGTCAGTACTGTTCTGTGGCTCGGAAACATGGAAGACAACAAAGTTGAGAATCTTTCAATCAAATGTGAAGTCAGTACTGTTCTGTGGCTCGGAAACATGGAAAACAACAAAGTTGAGAATCTTTCAATCAAATGTGAAGTCAGTACTGTTCTGTGGCTCGGAAACATGGAAAACAACAAAGTTGAGAATCTTTCAATCAAATGTGAAGTCAGTACTGTTCTGTGGCTCGGAAACATGGAAAACAACAAAGTTGAGAATCTTTCAATCAAATGTGAAGTCAGTACTGTTCTGTGGCTCGGAAACATGGAAGACAACAAAGTTGAGAATCTTTCAATCAAATGTGAAGTCAGTACTGTTCTGTGGCTCGGAAACATGGAAAACAACAAAGTTGAGAATCTTTCAATCAAATGTGAAGTCAGTACTGTTCTGTGGCTCGGAAACATGGAAGACAACAAAGTTGAGAATCTTTCAATCAAATGTGAAGTCAGTACTGTTCTGTGGCTCGGAAACATGGAAAACAACAAAGTTGAGAATCTTTCAATCAAATGTGAAGTAAGTACTGTTCTGTGGCTCGAAACATGGAAGACAACAAACGAAACCATAAAAAACTAGACATTTGTAAATGGAGGTTTACATAGAATAGAGGGACCTTTTTCTTCTTCTTTGCGTTCGTTCTTTATGACCAATTTTATTCACTCTTTGTGATATGTTTGATCTTTACCACGAACGTGTATACGTTGCACATTGGTTTTGCAGATCCCTAAAAGCATAGACTTCTACACGTTTAGGACATGTACATCCGATTTCAACCAAACCTCCTTAGTCACCTCTTACGACATGCGTGCAGGTAACAGTGGTTCTATTCTTTACACCCCAAATTTGGGCCCGGTAACCACTCGGGCGAATAGAGGGACTGAGATGGTATGATAAGATTACAAACGAGGAACTCAGAGAAAGAACTAAGCAGGTACCAGTGGAGAAAGAGCTATGGAAGAGACGCTGGCGATGGATATGACATACATTGAGAAGACAGGCACTCTTTTGGATCCCACAGGGAAAGAGGAGTAGGTGAAGGCCTAGACAGACCTGGAGAAGAGAGTTGGAGGCTGATATAAAAGGATAGGTAAAACATGGAAAGAATTGAAAGAGATGGCAAGAGAGACGAAGAGCTAGAAGAAGTTTGTTGAAGACCTGTGCTCCGTTGGGAGTTGAAAGACGAAGAAGGTCTACAGGCTTTACGTGATCTTATAAATTACTGCGTGCCAGTATATCGGCTTAGAAGTGTGAAAGAGTTAAAGTCTCTTTAAGCCGATGCACACTTCTTTCAACCTAAGGACGAACATTGTTTTGGTTATATTAGAGCGTGTAGGTCAACAAACATGAAAAGTAAGAATTAACTTCTTGCGGAGAATCAAAGTATAGTTATTGAGTAAGTATATTATTGAAGTAGTTACTGAGTAAGTATATTATTGAAGTAGTTACTGAGTAAGTATATTATTGAAGTAGTTACTCAGTAAGTATATTATTGAAGTAGTTACTGAGTAAGTATATTATTGAAGTAGTTACTGAGTAAGTATATTATTGAAGTAGTTACTGAGTAAGTATATTATTGAAGTAGTTACTGGGTAAGTATATTATTGAAGTAGTTACTGAGTAAGTATATTATTGAAGGTGTTACTGGGTAAGTTCATTATTGAAGTAGTTACTGTGTAAGTATATTATTGAAGTAGTTACTGTGTAAGTATATTATTGAAGGTGTAGGATTTTCCTGCATGGTTCGGTCACTATCTACAGAAATGGCCTGACACCTGCCGGCAACAATCTGAAGAGATTTTAGAGAGAGAAAAAATGCTCTTGAAAACAGAAAACGCGGCCCGGATTTCGAGATAACGTTTTATGGAAGAGCATGATGGTCAACGACTTCTGACACGGCACTTGATGTTGATGAGGCACAGCACAAGTAGGCGTATTGTCTACTTGACATGATACCTTGCATATCTTAGGAAACCAACCCCAAAACAAGATGATTAACGGGAGTGGTATGTTTTGACAAGTGCCCCAAAACACATCGCGTCTGATTACGTGATAAGTAATGTCTTTGATGTAGCTGTTTCATTTAGCTGAATCTGGGAAATATAAGCAGTCTATGGTCTGGATGCTACCATGATGTCAACAACCTGATGGGATGCAGACTTTGCGGAGCGATATCAAAGTCTAAAGTAGTACCAGAACAATTCTTATCAAGACCAGTAAAGGGGTATCTTGTATCTGTGGCATATCAAGAAATTACCTGCAACGCAAAAAGGTGGACCTCCAAGATAACAGAGACAACGAAAGACGCTGTTTATGAAGCACATACAAAAACCAGTACTAAAAATCTATTCTTACTCTGAAGCTGTGAAGTAAATCAGGACTGAAGAAGAGAAAGAAAGACAAGACGCATAGAGAGGCTCGCTCCAGTTGTCTTATTTTTCGACCTGACGCTGAAAGACGAAACAGGATTAGAGGATAGATAGATAGACAGACAGACAGGCAGGCAGGCAGGCAGGCAGGCAGGCAGGCAGGCAGGCAGGCAGGCAGGCAGGCAGGCAGGCAGGCAGGCAGGCAGGCAGGCAGGCAGGCAGGCAGACAGACAGACAGACAGACAGACAGACAGACAGACATATAGACATATAGACAGATAGACAGATAGACAGATAGACAGATAGATAGATAGATAGATAGATAGATAGATAGATAGATAGATAGATAGATAGATAGATAGATAGATAGATAGATAGATAGATAGATAGATAGATAGATAGATAGATAGATAGATAAATAGATAGATAGATAGATAGATAGATAGATAGATAGATAGATAGATAGATAGATAGATAGATAGATAGATAGATAAAGTAATAAGAGAGAGCAGACAAGCTGCCTGAAGGTAGAGAGACGTGATCAACAAAGTTTATACAACACAAACAAGTTGGCTTAAAGTAGGCAGAGGTGATAAACAAAGCTCATACAACCCAAACAAGTTGACTTAAGGTAGAGAAAGGTGAGTAACAAAGTTCATACAACCCAAACATCCAGTGTCCTTATCAGAGATCACGAGACATCAAACAAAAACACAAACAGCTGTGTAGAAAACAAACCAAGAGCACACGCTCCTAAGTTTACATCTTCTTCTTCATTTTTCAACTCCAGACGGAGCACATGTCGTCAAGACAATTCTTCACATTTCAACTCCAGACGGAGCATAGATCTTCAAGATAATTCTTCAACTTTCAACTCCAGACGGAGCACATGTCTTCAAGACAATTCTTCAACTTTCAACTCCAGACGGAGCACATGTCTTCAAGACAATTCTTCAACTTTCAACTCCAGACGGAGCACATGTCTTCAAGACAATTCTTCAACTTTCAACTCCAGACGGAGCACATGTCTTCAAGACAATTCTTTAACTTTCAACTCCAGACGGAGCACATGTCTTCAAGACAATTCTTCAACTTTCCAACTCCAAATGGAGCACATGTCTTCAAGACAATTCTTCAACTTTCCAACTCCAAATGGAGCACATGTCTTCAAGACAATTCTTCAACTTTCCAACTCCAAATGGAGCACATGTCTTCAAGACAATTATTTCAGCGATTCTTCTTTTCGACCATTTTTTTCAAATTCTTTCCACGTCTTGCCTTTACTTTTAATATCAGTCTCCATCTCTCTTCTTCGTGTATTTCTAGGACTTCCCCAACTCCTCTTTACCTGCGGGTTCCAAACAATGTTTTACAATACACCGGGTCACACATTGTGAAGACACACATTGAGAAGACCGACCGGATGCAAGATCACATCAGCAGACTCAAAAGAATACAAGAATCTTCCAACTCAGAAAAGAACACTACATGCTCAACCATCACATGCACAGAATAACGCCTGCTCAACCACCACATGCACAGAATAACGCCTGCTCAACCACTACATGCACAGAATAACGCCTGCTCAACCAGCACATGCACAGAATAACGCCTACTCAACCACTACATGCACAGAATAACGCCTACTCAACCAGCACATGCACAGAATAACGCCTACTCAACCACTACATGCACAGAATAAATCCTGCTCAACCACCACATGCACAGAATAACGCCTGCTCAGACTGCACAATGTGAATGTCAGACCGAAACACAGACTCCAGAGCACATCCTGCAGTCCTGCCCAATATATCTACGTAACGAAGCGAAACATGGACTCATGAATGAAGCATACAAAATAATTTATGGGAAACTCACAAGAAACTCCAAATGACGGGCAGCTTCACAGAAGCAACCAATCTCATAGTATAGACTGAACATATGAAGCCGATCACAAAGAAGAACAAGAAGTAGCTGTGCCCATACGGTACCGTGAAGCTATGTTTTCTTTAGTTTTCTTTTGTATAAGGGCCGACTAAAGGTGAAGAACTTCATTGTATCGGGTTTCCCCGATATGATTCTGACCCGCTCCGCATAAATGGTACGCCATCTGCCGAGAGTATTGCGCAAAGCACAAACTACGTAACTTGTGTAAGAATAACAGGTATGTCCCAAAAGAAATACATTCATGAACCTTACGACGATATCCAAATTCGAACCCATTTCATTCAGAACACGAGGTAAACTGCTTTAACCACTTCGCCTCAGAGACGTCGCATCTATATTTTCGTGAAGTTTTTTTTAACCATCATCATCCAGTTGCCTGTGTTATAAAGAAAGTTGTCACCATAAATTTTCATTTAAACCAATCCATGTCAACTACTAGATTGCAGGAGCTGGGTTTGAAGATTGGAGTAGCAAGAAAAGAACAGCATAACAGGTAAGTGAGTAGGCTCATCAATCAGTATCGAACTGGTACGGTCATTCGCTGGGCACTGTTGGAGATATTGCGAAGGAGATCAGAGCACCTATAGACATGTCCGAAGTGCAATGAAGATATTCTAAACTGAAACTGAAACTGTCACCATGACAGTTCATAATTTCTTTCAATAATATGTGTAATTTCTCTCAATCATAGGCGGAATTTCTCACATCTATAGGTGTATTCCCTCTTATTTACAGGCAGAATTGATCTCATTCGTACGCGGAACTTCTCTCGTTCATAAGCAGAAATGCTCTCATTCATAAACATAATCTTCCATAATCATAAACATAATCTCTCACAATCACAGGGGGAATTTCTCTCATTCATAGGCGGATTTTCTCTCATCTATAGGCAAGATGTGTCTAAATCATAAACAGAATTTCTGTCAACAATAGGCGGAATATCTTTCAACAATAGGCGGAATATCTTTCAACAATAGGCAGAGTTTCAATAATAGACTGGATTTCTCACATATGCAGAATTTCTATAAAAGGCAGAATGCTTCACGATCATATGTCAGACGTCCTGCCTCTGTCTCGTCTGTCATGTTCAAGTTATCTGTCACATCCTGTCTCCATCTTGGAATTGCTCTTCCTATTCTCCCCTTCCCTGAAATACCCTCCTTCCCTCCTCCATAATTACCTTCTACAAACCTTCGTGTCTCTTTATGTGCACAAAATGCATTACTTTCCTCAAACATATTTTTCGCATCAACCAATTTTCTTCAATTTTCTATTCTTATTACAATCTGTTTTTTTGCTTTGTTCTGCAAATGTTATTAGATTTCTCCTGTTTGTTCTATTATTGTTGTCTGTTAGTTTACATTTGTTGGATAACAATTGTTCTTTGCTTAAAGAAATGTGTTGCAATGCAGTACAATTGTAAATATATGCGATCGATGCAGTTTTATTGCAGGGCTGACTGACAACCAGTGTCCTGTTTTGTTGCATGATGTGATTTATTGCAGACAACCAATGTCATGTTTTACTGCAGGGAGACAACTGATGTTCTGTTTTACAGTTGGACAGATAACTGAAGTTCTGTTTTACAGCTGGACAGACAACCGAAGCTCTGTTTTAAGGCTAGGCAGACAACTGATGCTTTGTTCTACAGCTGGGCAGACAACCGAAGCTCTGTTTTATTGCAGGGTAGACAACCGATGCTCTGTTTTATTGCAGGGTAGACAACCGAAGCTCTGTTCTACAGCTGGCCAGATAACTGATGCTCTGTTCTACAGCTGGGCAGACAATTGATGCTCTGTTCTACAGCTGGCCAGATAACTGATGCTCTGTTCTACAGCTGGCCAGATAACTGATGCTCTGTTTTACAGCTGGCCAGATAACTGATGCTCTGTTCTACAGCTGGGCAGATAACTGATGCTCTGTTCTACAGCTGGGCAGACAATTGATGCTCTGTTCTACAGCTGGCCAGATAACTGATGTTCTGTTTTACAGCTGGCCAGATAACTGATGCTCTGTTCTACAGCTGGGCAGACAATTGATGCTCTGTTCTACAGCTGGCCAGATAACTGATGCTCTGTTCTACAGCTGGCCAGATAACTGATGCTCTGTTTTACAGCTGGCTAGATAACTGATGCTCTGTTCTACAGCTGGCCAGATAACTGATACTCTGTTCTACAGCTGGCCAGATAACTGATGCTCTGTTCTACAGCTGGGCAGATAACTGATGCTCTGTTCTACAGCTGGCCAGATAACTGATGCTCTGTTTTACAGCTGGCTAGATAACTGATGCTCTGTTCTACAGCTGGCCAGATAACTGATACTCTGTTCTACAGCTGGCCAGATAACTGATGCTCTGTTCTACAGCTGGGCAGATAACTGATGCTCTGTTCTACAGCTGGCCAGATAACTGATGCTCTGTTTTACAGCTGGCCAGATAACTGATGCTCTGTTTTACAGCTGGCCAGATAACTGATGCTCTGTTCTACTGCATTTCAAACTCAACCATGATCAGACTCTATACCTATATCCACTTCGTGTCAAGTTTAACACATACAGCTTCCTTCATAGGTTTCCGTTGTTGACATTCTGCTGCGGCGTTCCCATTACTTGTTTCCCACCACAGGCCACAATCTTTCAACTCATTCCACTGTTCTTCTCCATGTTTCATTTAGATGTCCAGTCCTTATCTTTCCCATCCACTGCACATAGGACATATGTCCTAGATAATGCCCATACTGGCATACGACACACACGTCTCTCTCTCTCTCGCTCTCTCTCTCTCTCTCGTACGTTCTTCACAGTCAATTTTATAATTCTTTTTATGATATATAATTGATCTTTCACAAGAACGACTTTTTACGTTGTGCCAATTATGCGCTTATGGTGACTAGGCCAGCACATTACCCTGTTTATTAACTAGGGTAACTTGCCCTATAACAATCCGTTGTGCCGTATATTTTGGCTTGGATCTACGCCTTTACGATCATCTTTTTTGTTGTATATTTGGTCTTTGTTATCTACGCTAAAGAGTGAGTCTACACTGAGCATCCTTTCTGACTGTGAGGTTGTTCCGGATTAGAAACATTTATCAGACTTTTAGGGCACATAAGCTTGTCCTGGGACGGCGTCTTACTCGTATAACACATCGTGAAAAGTATCTGCCTTGGTCAGTGTTTGGATTTGGACAGCCTGTCAACTTTTTACATTGTCGATTTTACTTTTCTGACCACTTTGAATTCATTCGGGAGTATGAACATTCTCAGCCTTTTCGAGGCGCGTGTCGGCACTTGACAATTTGCAGTTACTACTCTGCATTTTCCCTGGCCCCGGGAAACACTGGACTGGACTACGCACAAATAATGTAGAGAGTTGTTTCATTAGGCGCTATCAGCACAACTTAGATTTTGCGCTCTCCAAACATCACCCGCCCTGGTTTTTACGGGGACGTTAATTGTGAGAATTGTACCTTGCCCAGTTGTTTCAGGGAAGACAGTTTCGTTAGACGCTAAAACGTAACTTTAGGATTTGCACTCGGCCAACTTTACCCAATAGATTTATCTGCGCTTGGCCTCTTGTACGAATTTTACCGCAATCTTCCCATGTGTCGACACGATACGTTACAGTGTTTTCAGAGGCACTTGCCGAGACCTTTGATTTGTTACGCTTTGCTCTCATTGATTCTTGTCCCACAGCTGGCAATTTATTTGCGGCCATTTACTCCGGGGGAGTTTGGATTCGTTCACAGACGACTCGTACATTACTGTTTCTTACGTTTCAGCAACTATTTGGGCAACTTTTCATCGGACATCGGACAGAAGATGCGTGCATTTTGTTCATGGATTTTGGATCTGCATTGCTTTTCCGTGCATGGACTACTACCACTACCTGTAGCTCTCCCTCGATCCCTACCCGCATAGCTATACCGGAACCGATGTCTGTTACCAGGGTCACCACGTGAAAGTGAGGTAGGATCTTGATTAGTGCTAGCTCCCTAATCCTGGAGCTGCGATGTCCCTACACACATGACTAATCCTAGCGGGGCGTTGTCCCTACACACATGACTAATCCTAGCGGGGCGTTGTCCCTACACACATGACTAATCCTAGCGGGGCGTTGTCCCTACACACATGACTAATCCTAGCGGGGCGTTGTCCCTACACACATGACTAATCCTAGCGGGGCGTTGTCCCTACACCCATGACTAATCCTAGCGGGGCGTTGTCCCTACACACATGACTAATCCTAGCGGGGCGTTGTCCCTACACACATGACTAATCCTAGCGGGGCGTTGTCCCTACACACATGACTAATCCATCTTCACTTTCTTCTTTTAATCATGGTCTTCAATCATGTAGAGAGAAGATACACGCTTCTAAAACACTAATTTTCCTACTTCTGGTTTGCCCGAGTGGTGCTGCCAGGGTCCGGAAGGGAAGCAAAGAATAGTACCACTGTGACCTACAAGACATGTTGTTAGAGGCGACTGATGTAGCACCTAGGAAGCAAAGAATAGTACCACTGTGACCTACAAGACATGTTGTTAGAGGCGACTGATGTAGCACCTAGGGAAGCAACCATAGTAAATAAGAAGTATCGCAGAAATCGGATGTGCTGGCCTACATGTAGGCGCATAACTGGTACAACCGACAATCGCTCTTAGGCTCAGTTCACATACAAATCACACAGAGTGGTTAACAAGTGATCGATATGGAACTTACAAAGAAGAAGTGCTTCTGGCTGTCCTGCTTCCCAGTTTCTTTAACTGCAATAATTTATGAAATACGATAAATGCAAGTTAACTTGTCTATGCAAAATGCTGGGAGTATCAAGAAGAGACCGCGTAGTAAAGTTTAAATGTTTTAAGGTGATGAATTGACTTTATTTCATCGGTTCACCCCATATAGCTCGGTCCCTGTCCGCAGAAATGGCACCCAACCTGGCGAGAGTATTGCACAAACCCAAACTCCGTAGCTCCGACAACAACCTCTGACAAAAATGCACTTGTAGTAAACTAACAACTACATTTTTTCAAATTCATTAGAATTCCTTGAAAAATTTCTGTAGACGCCCATGCGCCCCGCGGTCATATTGAAACGGCCCTGTTCAGAAACACTTTCGTTATGCAAACAAGGTATGGTCATTTTCTACTTCACTTGCAATAATTTGTTAGACAGGTGAGCAACAGGTGAGCAACAGGTGTTTAAGTGTCGTAGAATCATTACCACAGTTACACAATCTGGGATACAAATCTCGTACCTGGGGGTTACATATGGTGTCTTAGTCTAGTGTTTCAGTTTCTAGAATTATGTCATGTTTCTTCTACAGCAGTAAAAACATCTTATTACCATTTGCCATCTAATATTGAGTACGTGATGGTGAAAATTAGATATATTAAAGCTTGGAAAAATAACTCATTGTTGAGATCAGAAAAGAAAATATCTATTTTTTTGGGCGGCATGTCGTGAAAAAAGGAAATCTTGAACAGCTGTTGACAGCGGGAAAATCAATGAGAAACGAGACAAAGAAATCGATAAAGAAATCGTTCTTTCTTTACTTTCTTTTGTTTGAAATATTATCTATATATTCAATGTTGTTTTTTTATATCTTTTTCTACATTATCGTCATCGATTGTTGTTGAAGGGAAGGAAGGATGGGGGAGAAAGGGGGATTGACGATGGATAAGGAGGATGTTCTTCAGTCTGTCCACGACTACCTGTTTCTTCGGTCTCTCCACGACTACCTGTTGCTTCGGTCTCTCCACGACTACCTGCTGCTTCGGTCTCTCCACGACTACCTGCTGCTTCGGTCTCTCCACGACTACCTGCTGCTTCGGTCTCTCCACGACTACCTGTTGCTTCGGTCTCTCCACGACTACCTGTTGCTTCGGTCTCTCCACGACTACCTGTTGCTTCAGTCTCTCCACGACTACCTGCTGCTTCGGTCTCTCCACGACTACCTGTTGGATCCTGTCGTTACTGCCTGTCTTCTTTTTCTTTGCCTTCGCCCTTAGAAATTTAACCGCCCGTGTGTTGCTGGGCTCACAAGGGGAGCAAAGAAAAGTAACATTGCGACGTACAAGGCATGTCGAAAGAGGCGATTGAGGTAGGGGCCTAGAGAAGCTCCTAGTAAATAAAAAGAATAACAGAAATCGGATGTGCTGGCCTACTTGTAGGCACATAACTGGCACAACGTACAAACGCTCTTAGGCTTGGATCACATACAAATCACAAAGAGTGATTAACAAGTTATTGATATGGAGCGTTCGAAGAAGAAGATCAATTTAACAGCTGTGACCTGCAGCTGTGACCTGTCACATCTTAGCCTGTTAAGCTTACTCTATTTATGTTGTAGGTTATCTGATGATCAATATGAACTGTTGTTTGAGTGTTAAGTAAATCGCTGGAATTGAAAACATCCTCAATGTCTTACATGTTCAGCCATTTTTTTCTGTCGCAAGCTGGTCTTCTCTGTTGACTTTAAAACTCTGGATTTGAAGTTATTAAACAGACAACCATCTGTGTGATATCGGGACTCTCAAGGGAGCAAAGAATAGTAACACTGCGACCTACAAGGCATGTCGTAAGAGACGACTGAAGTTGGGGCCTAGGGAAGCTACCTGTAGAAGGCATGTACGCCCCCAGACTACAACATACCCTAGTAAATTAAAAGCGTCACAAAATCGGATGTTCTGGCCTACTTGTAGGCGTATAACTGGCACAACGTACAATCGCTCTTAGGTTCAGATTACATACAATTCACACAGAGGGGTTAACAGGTGGTCGATATGAAGCATCCAAAGAATAAGAAGAAGAACATACTTCAGGGGCGTAAATCAGCTTTAATGGATTCTAAAAAAAGAGTCTAACGGTTAATGATTGACTACATTGCACCAGGTTTCCCCATATGGCTCCGCCCTTGTCAGCAGAACTGACATGCCAGGAACACACCGGCGAGTGTTCCAAAATGTAAGTGTAAAAATGTTGAGCAATTTTGTTTAAATTTTATTTTATATCTTTTTTAATGAATTGTACAAGTGCAGCGACTTTACAGCGTACTGTTATTTATTTTCAACTGGCAAATATCTTTTTTAATGAATTGTACAAGTGCAGCGACTTTATAGCGTACTGTTATTTATTTTCAACTGGCAAATATCTTTTTTAATGAATTGTACAAGTGCAGCGACTTTATAGCGTACTGTTATTTATTTTCAACTGGCAAATATCTTTTTTAATGAATTGTACAAGTGCAGCGACTTTACAGCCTACTATTATTTATTTTCAACTGGCAAATATCTTTTTAACGTGCTCAACTTGAACATGGGAACCTACATTTTATTGTCTGTCTTTGATAGGACTAGGAACTCTTTGAGAATAGGGATCTCTGGAAAAGTACCCTGATAGTTTCATGCGGAAGGTCAACCATGAACCATAAGATCAAGAGGTGTTATCGATATAGGGGAAGATTGCAGTAAAACTATGTAGCAAAGTCGAAGCACATAAAAACAAATACTGTAGTTTTACAAAATACAAAAACAATAACAATGCACAGCAACATGTCGACCAAAAGGTCTTTATCAAGCAAAGAATACACGAGGTGAAGAATTTCACTTCTCACACAGCCCACAACAAGTAGAATCAAACAATAAGTTCCTAACGAAGGATACAAATCTTACCCCACACCCAGAGCCTACTGACACCATTCTACAGTATAATGTAGTAGATGTGGTCCTATAAAATTGGACTTTATATTTCCCCCAAAAAAGTATCAGTAACTGATCTTTATAAACGAATGTTGCACACCAAAAAACATTTCCCGTAGCCTTTTCAGAAATTAGAGAATAGGTTCCCAAACTTTTTCGGGCCACCGCCCACTTTGCAGGACATAAATTTTTGTAGCGCCTCCCATCCAATATAAGTCCCCACCCACACAATATATATACATGCTCTATTTTCTTTATGACATAGAAAATTGATATATATTTCTGTTATATTTGGTCAATTTTTTGATGATTATATAATTTAAATAGAGAATTGATGGAAAAAATTGATCGTGCAAAACGAGCATAAGATGAATTAAAATGCAGAATTAAAATTGTAAATGATTATTCAATCGCAAAATCAAATGCATTTAAAATATATATTATTAATTTCTTCTACAAGGAGCCCCCTGACCCCTAATCGCCTGAACGCCCCTCCCCTCTCTCCAATGCTTCTGAACACACTATTCCCTCCTTGAAGGCCTCAGCGTCCACTGGGGACGGTACCGTTCACTTTGAGAACCTATGTCTTAGAGTATGAGGTGCCTGCCACTTCATATTTCAAGACCTTAGTATGTCAAGATAGATCTATTTGTTCTCATCTCTTCTGTGTCAAGATAGATCTTCCTTCCTTTGCGTTCCCGGCCTAGACTGATGGACCAACTTCTATCATGAATTTTACTGTTGTTTTAAGGGACTCCGTTCCTCCGTACAGCTTTTCGTGAAGCTCTGTGTGTTGTGGCCAGTACTCTTTCCTTATACCTGCTAATCGTTGACAGTCTTGCAGGACGTGTTCTGCCGTCATGCTGTATATTTGCAGGGGCACAGCTATTGATGAATTTAAATTTATGGAACATGTGGCTCGGACTTGTTTGGCACTGGAAGACTTGTAATAATGGCACTTAGTCACGCTGAAGGACCAGTATTATCCTGGCAATATCAATGATTGTACAAGGTGGCCTTTAGCCCATTTGAAACTTTATAGTGCGAACCTGATGGATTTTTTATTTCTTTTATAGCTGACTCTTGAAAATAGGTCTGGAGTAAGTCCCGCTGTTTGCTGCTGAGGTCAACATTAACCATAAGTTAGAGGTGAGTATCACTATAGGGAGATTGCAGTAAACTCTTAGTCAGCAAGTTTGAGCACATAAAATCTCTGTTTTGCAAACAAACATTAATGCCAGTATTGACCGGTTTATCAGCATCCGAGTGAAAATCACTACCAGCCCTACTAGTAGATAACTTTCCTCAAGATCAATCTTCCCACCCTAGAGCCTACTGCCCATTCTCTAGTTAATGTAGTAATGTGGCCTTAAATTGCTTTATATCCGTTAGTTTCTTTTAGATTTGCACACCACATTCTCCTCCCTTCGAAATTAGTGGTTAATTTGCCGATCCGCCACTGCAGACATGTGCGTCCCACCCAATTTTAAGTACCTCCACATATTATATGCTCTTCTATTTTCTTTTGACAGAGATTTGTTTATCTTTGTTAGTATCTGGAATTGATTTATAAAATTTTAAATGGATTTGTTGATCGTCAACATGAGCGTGAAATTAAAATGCAAAATTTGCAGATTGTTCATTGCATCTGCATTTTGGAAATATACTGTATGGTTTTCTACAAGGTGCCTACGACTTCTAACGAACTCCTCTTTGTTCCCACTCTTCTGTCCGAAGACCTCAGACTGGATTGTCCCATCACTTCTTGTCAAGATAGATCCTCACTTCATGTTCAAGACTCTTTGTATGCAAGATAGATCTATTTGTTCTCATCTCTTCTGTGTCAAGATAGATCTATTTGTTCCCATCTCTTCTGTGTCAAGATAGATCTATTTGTTCTCATCTCTTCTGTGAATAATTGCCATTTAACAAGGCAGTGGAAAAAACTATATGTGCTTTTGAATATAAGTGTTACAGAAGAGTATCCCTGCAACAACACCAGAAACAACACCAGAAAAGACAGAGTCACCAACATCAGCATAAGAAAGAATGTTGGAAAAGAACCTTGCTTGAACTACATTGAGAAACAAAGAATTAGGCGGTTTTGTCACTTAATAAGAATGCATCCAAACTCCACAGTATACAGAGTCTTCAACAACAGAAAAAGTTAATTGCATATCCTTTACAGGACTTTGCGAAGCAACCCCAGCTTTTAACGCTGTTTGTGATTTTTCTAGGCATTATTACGTTCAGTAATTTGCCATTGCTTTCTGAACGGGTGGCGCCATCGTCCTTTTGTTAAAATCCACGCTAAACAATTTGCAACCAAACTGTCCGCAGCGTGATTCGAACACAGAACGTCGAAGTTAATAGACCGAGTCATTATCCAATAGGCCACAGACGTCACCTCTACAACAGAACATCAGGAAAAAGGCGAGAGGAAGACAACAAAAATATGCTTAGATGGCGTAGCAGAATTCTGTCAAAGAGCAAAAATAACAATCACCCAAGCCACCAGAACAGCGCAAGACAAAAACAGAAAACCACGACACTGGGCAACAATCCGGTAGCATTGTTACGACAAAAGAAGAAGAAGAATCTTCCGTATATCATGTACCGAAAGTTTATAGATCTGGAAAATATGGCATTGGATAGGCGGGCTTGGAAGGTCTTGGTTGCGGACATTTGTCTCCTTAGGGGCCAAGAGTGAAAGAAGTAGAAGAAGAAGACAGCTGACCACTTAAGTATGTACCAACAACAAAACACACACAGAAAATGTCCTACCTGGTACTTCCACGCCCTCGATCATGTCATATTCATCTACCAGAAACTCTCTCGTGGATTCTGAAATATGCACTTTGCCGGGTTCCCCTGTAGACTCCATGATGTTTGCCAGAGTGACATCATTAGACCATACATCAAATTTGAAACGTACTGTGCCAACGATACCACAAAGGACAGTTCCGGTATGGATACCAACTCTCATATTTACCTGTATTGGATATAAGTGAGGATTTGTTATAATATTGTGAATGTATTAGCTTTGTTAACATCAGTAAGGAAGTTAGACTGCAATTTCTTTCCTCTTGGCAGTGAGTACATTGTCCTTCCTGACAGTGACCATAATGGTCTTACTGCGAGACCATGTTAGCCTTTCTAACAGTGACCATAATGGCGTTCCTGCAAGTGACTATACTGGTATTATTGTGAAACCATACTGACCTTCCTGCCAGCGACCATACTGACCTTCCTGCCAGCGACCATACTGACTTACCTGCCAGGGACAATACAGGTCTTACTGGGAGACCATACTGGCTCTCCTGCCTGTGAACATAGCGGCCTTTCTGGGAGTGACCATCTAATCTTTCTACCAGCGACAATACGGCCCTTACTGGGAGACCATGCTGGCCTTACTGGGAGGGGAACGAACCGTGCAATTTTAGAGTGAGACAGGAGTGAATTAATAATGGTCCTAAGTTTCGTATGTTGACTTTCAAAAATTGTCCATGTTTGAAACAGATAGCATAATATAGGGGGTAGATATGGTGAAGTGGTTAAGACCTTTGCCTGTCGTTCTGAATGGAGTGGGTTCGAATCCAGTCCCGAAATCACATATAAAATTTTTCTTCATGAGATCACTAGCATTGTTGCTGAAGCTTTTGAATTCGTCCTTTGCGCACTTCTCTCGGCAGATGGCATGCCATATTGGGGAAACCCGGTGCGTCTTCTTTTGTCGTCACACTGTTACCTGGTTGTTGCCCAGTGTCGTCACACTGTTACCGGGTTGTTGCCCAGTGTCGTGGTTTTCTGTTTTTGCTTTGCGCTGTTCTGGTGGCTTGGATGATTGTTATTTTTGCTCTTTGACAGGGTTCTGCTATGCCATCTAACCATCTTTTTCGTGTTCTTCCTTTCAACCCGATGCAAGGAAGTCAATTCTTCGCCTTTAGTCCCTATAGAATAGAATAGGAACAAACATAACACTCTCAGTTTTTTCCCTGTTTGTATATTTACTAGGTGAAGCTCACTCCCAGCGAGCGTCTGATCCCGAGCACAACCCAAGCGTACCTGGTTCGAACTCTACGGTGGGCAAGTTTGGAAGCAAATTCGTTTCCCTGTAATTTTTACAGATAAATATAGATCTTACCGTTCAGAAAGCAATGGCAAACTACTGAACGTATAAGTGGTGCCTTGAAAATCGACGACTCGTTTACTGTGATTGATGGCTAATTCCTGTAAAGGATATGCCACGATTTTCATTTCATTTTCATAATTACTACTTGTGTGTTGTGTTTTATTTCAATATTAGTTCTATCTGATAGTTTATGATATTTCAATATTAGTTCTATCTGATAGTTTATGATATTTCAATATTAGTTCTATCTGATAGTTTATGATATTTCAATATTAGTTCTATCTGATAGTTTATGATATTTCAATATTAGTTCTATCTGATAGTTTATGATATTTCAATATTAGTTCTATCTGATAGTTTATGATATTTCAATATTAGTTTATCTGATAGTTTATGATATTTGCATTTGGTTCTTCATGTTTTAATCAATTACTTTCTGTAGTTTTTTGATGTTTCATATTAGTCCACTGATAGTTAATATGTCACTGTAGTTCTGTCCGAGGATTAGAACGTACCACTGCAATCTACAAGGTATGTTTCAATAGGTCACTGAGTACGGCCTAGAAACTGCTCTAGTAAATTCAATATTAGTTCTCTGATAGTTATGATATTTTATTAGTTCTATTGATAGTTTATGAATTTCAATATTAGTTCTATCTGATAGTTTATGATTTTCAATTAGTTCTATCTGATAGTTATGATTTTAATATTGTTCTATCTGATAGTTTAGATATTTAATATTGTCGTCTGATAGTTTATGATATTTCAATATTGTTCTATCTGATAGTTATGATATTTATTGTTCTATCTGATAGTTATGATATTCAATATTGTTCCTATAGTTTATGATATTTGCATTCTGGTTTCTTCACTTTAACACTTTAAAATTTTAGTGTTTTTTCGTTAATCACTATGACTCATGTAATCCGTGTGGTGCCTGCCGTACAGGAGTCAAGCAACGTACCACTGCAACCACAAGGCATGTCGTAAGAGGCGACTGAGGAGCGGCCTAGGGAAACTCTTAGTAAATTCTTCTTCTTCGACCGCTTCCATCGACCACTTGTTAACCACACTGTGTGATTTGTATGTGATCTGAGCCTAAAAGCGAGTGTACGTTGTGCGCCTACAAGTAGACCAGAACATCCGATTTCTGCGATGCTTTTTATTTACTAAGGTAGCTTCCATAGGCCCTACATCAGTCGCCTCTTACGACATGCCTTGTAGGTCGCAGTGTTACTATTCTTTGCTCCCCTTGCGAGCCCCGGCACCACACAGGCGACCCTAGTAAATAAAAAGCATCGCATCAAACGGATGTACTGTCCTACTTGTGCATAACTGGCACAACGTACAATCGCTCTTAGGCTCAGATCACATGCAAATCACACAGAGCGGTTAACAAGTGATCGATATAGAGAGTTCGAAGAAGAACTCATTCGTCTAGTACGACGCCTCTGATTGAGTTTTGCGGTAAGGTTTGCTTTCCTTATCACCAGTGGCCCTTACTTATTCAGACAAGCTTTACTCCAACTTCAGTAGTTCTTGTAATTTAGATCCCCGAGTAAAGGATCAGGGTCTTCTATAGTGAAAGTTGCGTACCATGTGCACATCATCATTATGGGGTATTCTGTAGTGAAAGTTGCGTACCATGTGTACATCATCATTATGGGGTATTCTGTAGTGAAAGTTGCGTACCGTGTGCACATCATCATTATGGGGTATTCTGTAGTGAAAGTTGCGTACCATGTGCACATCATCATCATGGGGTATTCTATAGTGAAAGTCGCGTACCATGTGTACATCATCATCATGGGGTATTGTATAGTGAAAGTCGCGTACTATGTGTACATCATCATCATGTGCTGTGCCGGCTGACGAAGGCGATCATGGATCTCTACAAATCTCTGTCTCTGGTGTTCGATATCATCTCAGATGTTGACGCTCTTCTGTGCCATGAAGTCAGGTTATCAAAAATGTTCCTTCTCTGTCTTCCTCTGTCTTCCTCTGTCTTCCTCTGTCTTCCTCTGTCTTCCTCCAGGTGCAGACCAACATTTTTTGGCCAAGCTGGTCTCGGATCACTAAATTTCCACGACGTTTTGGTCATTAGCGTAGAGTGCTATCAATTTCGCACTCGTTGACACGACCCCCACCCCACCTCTCAAAAGGTTTAGTTGCGAAGAATTTACTTCGCTGCATTAGGTACAACTCTTATGACTCTACCTCTGTCCAAAGAAATGACATGACCCGCGACTTGATGAGAGCAGTTTTCAAAGCATGAACGCCATAGCTCCATCAACAGTTCTAGTGATCTACGGAAAATGCACATGTGAACATAACGACGCGTTCAGGATTCGAACTTACGACTTTCAGAACGCAAGATTACCTATCAAGTTAGAGAAGACAGGCCTGTATGGTGGGGGATCATCATTATCAAATAGTTTGTTCTGAGCACAACTTTGCCACCCCAACAGTCCTTCGGAATTTCTCTCTCTCATAGGCCAGATGTCCTGCCTCTGCATCCGTCATATTTAAACTATGTTACATTCTGAATCCATCTTCTCCGTGGTCGTCCTCTTTTCCTCTTTGCCGTGGTGCCTCCTTCCATGACTGTCTTCTTCAGCCCTTCGTGTCATTTTATATGTTCAAAATACTTCAATTTTCTCTTTCTAATTTGTTTCATCAACCAGTTTTCTTTGATTTTGAGTTCTTTCTTGATAGATCTATTTGTTCTGGATAAATATATATATATATGGTAGAGGAAAGCTGCTTAAAAAAGGGAAAGCATGCATTTACTACTCAAAAATTAGTCAGAAACTCCATACCGGGCAGGGTGACTACGCCTGAATTCAAAGGCGAACGCATGAAGAAGAAGAAGAAGAACGCAAGGTAAACGACCACTTTGCGATAGAGACAACGCCCCTTCCCTCCATCCCTTCCTTTCTTTCTTCCTCCCTTCTTAAATACATGAACTCACTGAATATGCTTAGTCATACGACCTTGAACGTTTGCTCTATATATTAGTATCCTGGTGGTTTTAATAGCTGTTTGTAACATTTCCCGTGTTATCTCTATATTGTTGTTGTTTCATAGCCACATTTCCATGGCAGGTTTATCTACTTCTCTACATTTCCTGGTTCACTCAAAAATCTATAAATTGATACTAAAAATCAACCCAAGTATTTGTTATGGACCGCGTCTAAAGTGTACCTAAGCGTATTTTGTTTTTAATGGTCGTGGTAAATCAAAAAGGATGAAATGGGCTTTCCTTGCAAAATTTGAGATAAACATGAGGAAACATATCTTTGTTTCTTCTTTTGTCGTCATACTGCTACCGAGTTGTTGCCCAGTGTCGTGGATCTCTTCTTTTGTCGTCACACTGCTACCGAGTTGTTGCCCAGTGTCGTGGATCTCTTCTTTGTCGTCACACTGCTACCGAGTTGTTGCCCAGTGTCGTGGTTTTCTTATTATGTCGTCATACTGCTACCGAGTTGTTGCCCAGTGTCGTGGATTTCTTCTTTTGTCGTCACACTGCTACCGAGTTGTTGCCCAGTGTCGTGGTTTTCTTATTATGTCGTCATACTGTTACCGAGTTGTTGCCCAGTGTCGTGGTTTTCTTATTATGTCGTCATACTGCTACCGAGTTGTTGCCCAGTGTCGTGGATCTCTTCTTTTGTCGTCACACTGCTACCGAGTTGTTGCCCAGTGTCGTGGTTTTCTTATTATGTCGTCATACTGCTACCGAGTTGTTGCCCAGTGTCGTGGATTTCTTCTTTTGTCGTCACACTGCTACCGAGTTGTTGCCCAGTGTCGTGGTTTTCTTATTATGTCGTCATACTGTTACCGAGTTGTTGCCCAGTGTCGTGGTTTTCTTATTATGTCGTCATACTGCTACCGAGTTGTTGCCCAGTGTCGTGATTTTCTTCTTTTGTCGTCATACTGCTACCGAGTTGTTGCCCAGTGTCGTGATTTTCTTCTCTTGTTGCCACACTGTTACCGAGTTGTTGCCCACTATCGTGGTTTTCTGTTTTTATCTGCAAACATTCATCCATGCTTGCATGCTCAGCGACTCTATGAGCATGCTATAAAAGATAAAGAACCGGTTCTGTACGAAGGCAGTGGATGAAATTAATACACAATGCGACACTTCAGACACTTACCTTCATCTTTGTACCAGGTCAATGCTGGGGTCAGGGCAATGAGAGAGAGAGCGGATGTACGGGCGGGCAATACTACGATTGAGAATGGGTCTTCTATGGACAGAAGCGATCTAAGAGAAAATATACGATCTGAAGATTTCAACAAAGAAGATAAAGAGTATTCCCTATCTTTGTTGCGCAAGTTATGCATACCGGTTGGTGCGGCAAGGCAAGAAAACCACGAGAGAAACCCCAATAGATACATCAACCAATACAGAATGAGAGTTGTTAGTCTAAATACACTGAAATGCATGCTTTGTTAGAGATCGGAGCAATTATAGACATGTCTGATGATACTCAAATGAGCAATGTTTCTGTCTTGCTCTGTTCTAGTCTCGATCTTATGTTATAGTTATTTTTGCTTTTTTGACAGGTCATATATCCATCTTTTTCGTGATCGTCCTCTCGCGTTCTTTCTTGATTGATTGATAGTTAGAACCATCATCACTGCACTTTGGTGAGTAACCATGTGTACTCCGATCTCTTTCTTACACAGCAAGATCTTAGCGTCAGTGCAGGAACACCGTAGCACCGACGAAGGTCCCAGATGTAATTTAGATGGTGACAATATTTTGGGGAAATTTTATTTTTAATCTTTATTTTTTAAGAAATTGTGCCCGCGCAGTGGCTATCCAATCTACTCTTCTCGATTTTGAACTGCCGTGGGTTCTTGTACGGGCTCAACTTGAACACGAGACCTACGTGTTATCGTCCGTCTCATAGAGGACTAGGAACTCGATCTCACCCACAATGAGATCAGGGACCTCTGGAAAAAATATCTTTATGGCTTCACGAGAGAGAGAGCCGAGTACCTTTGAAACAAGAGATGATCACCGAGCCTCTACGCCACAGATCACGCCTCTACGCCACAAATCACGCCTCTACGCCACAGATCACGCCTCTACGCCACAGATCACGCCTCTACGCCACAGATCACGCCTCTACGCCACAGATCACGCCTCTACGCCACAGATCACGCCTCTACGCCACAGATCACGCCTCTACGCCACAGATCACGCCTCTACGCCACAGATCACGCCTCTACGCCACAGATCACGCCTCTACGCCACAGATCACGCCTCTACGCCACAGATAGCCCTTCAGTGGACAGAACAGCACAACAGACATATGGGTTAGCCATCAATCAACATTGAATTGGCACGATTAGTCGCTGGACGCTGTTGGAGATATTCCGAAGGTGATCGGAGCACCTATTGACAATCCCAGAGTGGGGTCTTTGGAAGAGAGTGGCCTCTCCAGGGCATTATTTAAGGATGCTAATGTCTAAGATCTCTGGTGCACCTTCAGCGACTTCCGTCTCATCAGCAAACATAAATAGCTAATTACTTTGAGTTATCTTTATTAATTTCTCTCTTTATCTCTCTCTTTATCTCTCTCTTTCTCTCCTTTTTCTATCCCGTCTAACTTTCTCACTTCATGTTCCCAAGTTTATTCATGAGAAGCTACATGCTAAATCTGTGTTTATTTGGTTTTATTTCGTCCGTCCGTTATAAAGTTATGCGTAGTAAGGGCACCTAATGTCTGCCTGCTAGGCATGTCGTAAGAGGCGGCTAAGGAGGGTCGGTGGGGGGTGGCTACCTCACCCCTTGAAAAATTAAGCCAGCATCTTCAACAAACATGTTACTGACCGGAAGCATTACAAGACAGACATTGTTATGGAACCCGCAGGAAAAGGAGTAGGGAAGGCCTAGACAGACCTGGAGAAGAGAGATGGAGGCTGATATTAAAAGGATAGGTAAAACATGGAAAGAATTGGAAAGGATGGCAAGCGAGAGAAGAGCTGGAAGAAGTTTGTTGATGATCTGTGCTCTGTTGAGAGTTGAAATGTGAAGAAGAAGAAGGGTAATATGACACCTCTGACATATATTTTGTGAAGACTTGCTTTCCTTATCATCAGTATCCCTCGCCATTCAGGCAAGCCTTACTCTGACTTCAGTGGTACTTGCAATTTTAGATTCCCAAGTAAGAAAATGCTTTCATATTGTTGCTCATTACGACACATTGTCCTACAGTTAAAAAAAACAACCAAAGCACCAAAATAAATTCAACTGAATAATTAGAACTTTTAAAACGTCTTGTCTTTCCACCAGACTTTCCCACTGGCAAAAATAGATCACATCTTACATGTATTCTGCCATGCAATAGGAACCACACTAGACAAACACACTAGACAAACATAGACAACCACTGACATCTGTAAGAAAGAAATACATGCGTGATCGCCTCATTAAAAATAATGAATGCTTCTATTTTAGTCCAAATTCTGATATGTTTTTCTTCCTCAGTTCATGCGCTGTTATTTTCTGAAAGAACTGGACACGTTTTATTTTTTTATTTTTTTATTTCTGAGCGTGTGAAACTGATCACAGAAGAAGATAAACATATCTAAAGTTTCGGAATGAAAAGTTGGTGGAAATTTATAACTATTGTATGTCTTAGACCCCATAGAGATGAAGTGTCTACACAGAATGTTGGGAGTAACAAGAAGAGACTAGTCATGACAGAGATGAAGTGTCTACACAGAATGTTGGGAGTAACAAGAAGAGACTAGTCACGACAGAGATGAAGTGTCTACACAGAATGCTGGGAGTAACAAGATGAGACTAGTCACGACAGAGATAAAGTGTCTACACAGAATGCTGGGAGTAACAAGAAGAGACTAGTCACGACAGAGATGAAGTGTCTACACAGAATGCTGGGAGTAACAAGAAGAGACTAGTCACGACAGAGATGAAGTGTCTACACAGAATGTTGGGAGTAACAAGAAGAGACTAGTCACGACAGAGATGAAGTGTCTACACAGAATGCTGGGGGTAACAAGAAGAGACTAGTTTAGAAATAAAGACATGTGGAAAAAGTGGTACAACATCAGTACTGAACTTCATCAAGAAACAAACAATTAAATGATTCAGCAACATAAGCAGATTACCAACAGACAGTGCGCCTCAAAGAGGAATGTTGCCCGGATATAGTGGATACAATGCAAAAAGGCCGTTCGCGCAAAAGGTGGCCCTCAGAGATAACAGAGGCGATGAAAATGCAGTTTATGAAGCTAACACAATAGCCCGTTCTATAAATCTCTTTTTATCATGTCGCTGTGAGACAAAACAAGGATTAGAGAAATGAAATATAAGATTTGAGATGTCACTGGGATTTGAGATGTCACTGGTTCTTTGCCCTTGACGTAGTTGATCAGTTTGGGGACGCTAACCCACTCTCTCAAACTTATTCAAACTCGAATCTATTCAAAATTATCCCACCAAGTTCTACCAAACTGAACATACCTTTGCGGGTAGAGGTTAGACCAGCACAGTCTAATGTGGTTCCCTGCGGGAACTGAGGAACAACCCGGTCAACAGTGTGACGACACTGAGCAACAACCCGGTAACAGTGTGACTGGTTAGACCAGCACAGTCTAATGTGGTTCCCACGGGAACTGAGCAACAACCCGGTAACAGTGTGACGACAAAAGAAGAAGTTTATTATTTCAATTGTCACATGGCGCCCGCGCCGCCACAGTGATTAATCAGATGCGCCCCAATATATGAAAACTTTGGATAGAACGATGTTAAACTAAATGAAACACCTCCACGCACCAGTTTTGGAAAACTAACCCAGTCTTCAAAAGCTATTAGAACTCCTGTATTACGCCCACCAGGTTCTATCAAACTGGAGATACCTGTGCGCGTATGGGTCGAACTAAAGCAAACACTTCCATGCACGTTTCAGAAGGCTAACAACCTGCTGCCTTGCAGGTCGACTGGGACAGCCAAAGGCTGACGGAGATCGAACCCAGTAAACGCTGGCTAAAACCGGACACATCTCCGAAGGAAAAGCACCAGGGCTCCAAATGGTGCTGAAGATGTGACAAAATCCGCCATGAAGGCTGCATGAATCAGATTTCCACATAAATAAGACACCACAAAAAAACCCCAAAAACAAAAACATTTGGGGGGGGGAGGTGTGAGGGGGGAGGAAGAGATTTTATGGGGAATCAGTCGGTTGATCGAGAAAAAGAGAGAGAGAGAGATGGCTAACCCACTCTCCACAAGCTATTCCAACTCGTGTATTACTCCCACCAGATTCTACTAAATTTGATAGGCTGTGCGGGTATGGGTCAGACTAAACCAGACACCTCCAAGAACCAGTATTGGAAAACTTATTCACTCTACAAAAGTTATTCTAACTTGTATATTACTTATGGCAAATGGATAGAAACTTTATAGAAGATCAAAAAGGGTATTAGACAAGGATGCGTATTATCACCAGACCTGTTCTCACTGTATTGTGAAATCATTTTTAGGTCTATAAAAGATATTGCTGGAATAGCTGTAGGAGGACATATCATAAATAACCTGAGATACGCTGATGATACTGTCTTAATAGCAAGAAATGAAATGGAGCTCCAGAAATTAGTTGATAAGGCTGTGACAGAAAGTAACACCAAAGGACTCAGTTTGAATATTAGGAAGTTATGATCATATAAAAAAGCAGATTTTGCCAAAATGCACCATCACAGAAAATGGGACTGAGCTAGGACAAGTACAGCAATTTAAATATCTCAGAGTCCTGGTAACATCAATTGGCAGATGCCGATCAGAAATAAAGAGCAGGATAAGCTGGCGAAAACATCGTTCCAGAAAATGAGAAGCATTATCTGCAACATGTCATTGTCAATTGAGGTCAGAATGCGAGTTATACAGTGCTACATAGAACCAATACTGACATGCGGAAGCGAGTCATGGACAATAAACAAACAAAATTTTTAATCCCTGAGGACCACAGATATGTGGTTTTACAGAAGAATGATGAGAATCCGATGGACTGCTAAAATGACTAATGTGGAGGTGTTGAATGAGGTCAAGACACAGAGTAAAATTATCATCAATATAAGAAAGAGGCAGTCATCATTTTTGGACATGTGATGAGGAAGGGAGGCTTAGAACACATTGTAACAATCGGTAAAATCGAGGGTAGACGAGACAGAGGAAGACAGAGAGAGAGAAAATTGTGGAATGCCTGACTTCATGGCACGGTAGAGCGTCAATATCTGAGATGATAGCAAACACTAGAGACAGAGATTTGTGGAGATCCATGATCGTATTTTCATCAGTCGGCACGGCAACTGATGATGATGATGTTATATTACTCCCACCAGATTCCACCAAACTGGACAGGCCTGTGCGGCTATGGATCAGACTAAAGCAGACACCTCCACGCACCAGTTTTGGAACATTAACCTACTCTCCAAATGCTATGAGTTCTACCAAACTGGACATACATGTGCGCGTATGGGTCTAACTAAATCAGATACCTCAGCGAATCAGTTGTGTCAATTTTAAAATAAAATCGACACATACTGAAGTTTTTTTAAACCTGTTATAAAAATAGCAACAAGTACCTAGTTTGTTGACGCTTCACACGATGCCCCTGAGGCATGGGAGCCATTGATTGCTTCGTTTACCTGTTATCATGTTTTAAAATAAGAAAGACTTGAGAATGCCTGCGAGCATATGCTATTTTTATATGTCAATTCTTCAACTCGTGATTCCTAATGTTGTATATTAGTATATGTTACATATGTTCTGATCTGGGAAGAGTCTAGCCGAATAGATTAGAGCGCGGCTCGGGTGGTGTCGGGGCCCGAAAGGGAATCAAAGAATAGTTAGTTAGTTAATTGCATATCCTTGACAGGACTTTGCGAATCAACCCCAGCTTTTAACGCTGTTTGTGATTTTTCTAGGCATTATTACGTTCAGTAGTTTGCCATTACAAAGAACAGTACCAATAATAGCCGTCCATCGCAAGCGATGATGACAACAATCTCAGACGTGTACTGTTGCACCTCTCTGGTGTGTGCGGAGGTGACTGTAGAGTCCATTCCTAGAACAGAATCCCCGACCACAGGTGGGGCATACATGATCAAGGTTAGACATGTGCGTGTTCTGTGCTCTGTCTTTTCGCGCTGCTCGTTTTCTCTGTGACTCAACAATACGATGATTCTCAGCTATTCGGGTTCCTCTTTTGTTGTTACAGCGCCACATTTGGCGATCTTGCGCAAGGGATTCCCAGCACGTATTGTCTATATCGAAGCATTTCAGAGACACTTTAAGAGTGTCTTTAAAGCGTTTTTCTGTCCACCTGCTAAACGTCTGCCCTCTTCAAGCTAGCCATACATCAACTGTTTTGGGATGCGTTTATCAGGCATTCGAGCGACGTGACCGACCCATCTCAGTTGGGCCTTCTGCAACAGGGTGTTGACGCTTGGGATCTTTGCTCTTGTGAGGACTTCGCTGTCTGGAATTTTGTCCTGCCAGTTTATTTTTAGTATTCTGCGTAGACAGCTTGTGTGGAAATGGTTTAATTTTCTTGCGTGTCTGCTATACACTGTCCATGTCTCGCTTGCGTACAGCAGCGTTGTTAGCACTATGGCCTGGTAAACTTTCAGCTTTGTGACTATGCTTATCCCCTTCCGTTTCCACACAGTGACACGTAACCTTCCGAACGCAGCACTGGCTTTGGATATCCTATTGTGGACTTCAGAATCTATGTTTGCCGATCTGGATAGGAGGCTGCCAAGATAAGCAAAGTTGTCCGTTGACTGGAGACGCTGGTGTTTAATGTTGATGATTGGATCGTAATACTGTTCTCTAGGGAACAGTACCACTGCGATCTACAAGGCATGTCGTAAGAGGCGATTGATGTAGGACCTATGGAAGCTACCCTAGTAAATAAAAAGCATCGCAGATATTGGATGTGCTGGCCTATTGGTAGGTGCATAGCTTGCACAACATACAACCGCTCTTAGGCTCAGATCACATACAAATCACACAGAGTGGTCGATATGGAGCGTTTTAGTTTAGTTTAGTCGTCGGATCACCATCACTGCACGTCGAACAAATTAGTCCATAAGTGCTCCGATCTCTCCTCAGTATGTCCATCAGCGTGTGGCGACTAACGACACCGGTTCTTTGTTGGTTTACAATTCTTCTTTGTCTTCCAGCATAGCGTTCTTGTCGAGCTACACCACACTTAACTTTGAGTTCTTGCAGTCTGGTTAGTGTTGTGGATTCACCGCTATTACGTGAATCATGTACACGCCCTCTCTCCCTTAAGGAATTTATAATATCAGCCTGGTCCATTGCTCGTCCGCTTTGGACAGCAGCCATACCTGCAAGCCTATCCGCACGTTCATTCCCCTTACACCTGCATGCCCTGGCACAAAAATAAAACTGATCTTTGTCAGCTTAGACCTCCCCAGCGATTCTATTCAATGTCTCCTAGCCCATCCTGTTTCAATCTTCCTGAGCATACTCATTGAGTCACTGAGAAAACATGCATGGATAAAAGTCTGTGATTCTAGCCAAATCATCGCTTTGGTAACCGCCATGATTTCCATAGTGAGACTGCTTGTAGTCACGGCAAAACCACCAGTCTTCCTTCACAACATCACCTCCGACCTGAGCAGCGAAAGCCCACGAGCTCCGCACATGTCGAATCACCGAACCACCCGTATAAATGATTACATCATGCTCAGATGCGTTCTCAGAAATTAATGCCTGAACCTCTGCCTCCACAACAAGTGGGTTGTGTTGCCTGCATTCTTTATCAAGTTCGATGCATACAGAAAAGGATGTAGCGATTCCTCTTGGCACTGGTATCCATTCTTCACCGGGATTAATGTCTTCAAGTGTACACACCTGTTCAATACAGTCCTCGGCCTGACCCATCCAAGATTTTCCTCTTTTTAACCTATTTCGTTTTTGTCTCTTTATTTCCAAGTGCAGAGCCTGCCCAGCGTGTTCGTAGCGCGTTGGACGATCGGTGACAAGCCCCCGTGTCAGCGGGTTACGATGCTGGCGAAAGCCCGAGTTCCCAGGTTCAGTGTCCGTGGCACGAACCGAAGGTTACGATGTCCATGGCACTGACGAAGGGTTTACGATGTCCATGGCACCGAGTCGAAGGGTTACGATGTCAATGGCACCGAGTCGAAGGGTTACGATGTCAATGGCACTCGAGTTCAGTAAGGCTGGGTTACGATGTCAATGGCACCGAGTCGAAGGGTTACGATGTCAATGGCACCGAGTCGAAGGACGATGTCAATGGACGAGTAAGGTTACGATTCATGGCACCGAGTCGAAGGGTTACGATGTCAATGGCACTGAACCGAAGGGTTACGATGTTCATGGCACTGAGCCGAAGAGCTAAAAGCTCAAGTGCTTCTGGATTTAAACAAAAGAAATTTAAAAATGGACAAAAACGACATCATCAATGCTGTAAAAGAAAACACAAGCTCTGAAGATTTCAACGAAGAAGATAAAGGATATTGTATATCTCGGTTGCGCAAGTAATGCATACAGATATGTGCGGCAAGACGGGAACATCATGATGATGGAGAGAAACCCTAATAGAACACCATGATGGAGAGAAACCCTAATAGAACACCATGATGGAGAGAAACCCTAATAGAACACCATGATGGAGAGAAACCCTAATAGAACACCATGATGGAGAGAAACCTAATAGAACACCATGATGGAGAGAAACCTAATAGAACACCATGATGGAAGAAACCTAATAGAACACCATGATGGAGAGAAACCCTAATAGAACACCATGATGGAGAGAAACCTAATAGAACACCATGATGGAGAAACCTAATAGAACACCATGATGAGAGAAACCTAATAGAACACCATGATGGAGAGAAACCCTAATAGAACACCATGATGGAGAGAAACCCTAATAGAACACCATGATGGAGAGAAACCCTAATAGAACACCATGATGGAGAGAAACCCTGTTAGATACATCAACCAGCACAGAAATGGAGTTATTATTCTAAATACACTGAAATATATGATGCTTTGAAGGAGATTGGAGCAATTATAGACACATTGAAATATATGATGCTTTGAAGGAGATTAGAACAATTATAGACACATTGAAATATATGATGCTTTGAAGGAGATTAGAACAATTATAGACACATTGAAATATATGATGCTTTGAAGGAGATTAGAACAATTATAGACACATTGAAATATATGATGCTTTGAAGGAGATTAGAACAATTATAGACACATTGAAATATATGATGCTTTGAAGGAGATTAGAACAATTATAGACACATTGAAATATATGATGCTTTGAAGGAGATTAGAACAATTATAGACACATTGAAATATATGATGCTTTGAAGGAGATTAGAACAATTATAGACACATTGAAATATATGATGCTTTGAAGGAGATTGGAGCAATTATAGACACATTGAAATATATGATGCTTTGAAGGAGATTGAAGCAATTATAGATACATTGAAATATATGATGCTTTGAAGGAGATTGGAGCAATTATAGACACATTGAAATATATGATGCTTTGAAGGAGATTGGAGCAATTATAGACACATTGAAATATATGATGCTTTGAAGGAGATTGGAGCAATTATAGACACATTGAAATATATGATGCTTTGAAGGAGATTAGAACAATTATAGACACATTGAAATATATGATGCTTTGAAGGAGATTGGAGCAATTATAGACACATTGAAATATATGATGCTTTGAAGGAGATTAGAACAATTATAGACACATTGAAATATATGATGCTTTGAAGGAGATTAGAACAATTATAGACACATTGAAATATATGATGGTTTGAAGGAGATTAGAACAATTATAGACACATTGAAATATATGATGCTTTGAAGGAGATTGGAGCAATTATAGACACGTTCGATGTGCCATGAAGATGATCCTCAAAAGATTGGTTGATTGGATCATCATTATTATACTTCGGTGAGTAACCATGTGTGCTCCGATTTCTTTCTTATACAGGAATATCTCAGCTGCAGTGCACGAACTCCGTAGTACCGGCGAAGGTCCCTGATGTAATTTTGAAGATGGTGAAAATATTTTTGTGGAATTTTTATATTAAAAAAAATTTCGAATGAATTTTGCCCTGGAAGCGGCTTTCCAGCCTGCTCGATTTTGAAATGCCAAGGGTTCTTTTACATGCTCAAATTGAACACTGGACATACGTTTTATCGTCCGTCTCCGATATGACTAGCAACTTGATCTCACACACACTGAGATCAAGGATCTATGGAAAAATAACCAGTTGGCTCCACGAGGGAGCAAGCCTCCTCAAATGAATAATAATATACGTTCTTTAATTCTTACAATAATAAGATTCTCTTCGGTTTCTTGGCAACAGCCGATTTGGAACTGAAGAAACTAACATTTATGTTTAATCTGTCCAGCGATTTAAGGAGTTTGCGATTACACTTTCCAAACCTGGACGCTGACATCAAATTATAGCAGAAAGCTAGTCACAAGAGAAATCAAGAATCTACACAGCAGAATGTTAGGAGTAACAAGAAGAGACCGGCTGAGAAATGAAGACATCGGGGAAAGTTGGTTCTTCTTCTTCTTCTTCTTTTTGCGTTCGCTTTTACGACCAATTATAATCACTCTTCGTGATATGTTTGATCTTTGCCAAGAACGTGTATACGTTGCACATTGTTTGGTAGACAGTCCCTAAACGCATAAAGCTCTCACATTTGGATACATGCATACGATTTCAGCCAAAAAGTTGGTTCAATATCGGCACTGAACTTCATCAAGAAACAACAGATTAAATGGTTCAGCCACATTAGTAGATTAAATGGTTCAGCCACATTAGCAGATTAAATGGTTCAGCCACATTAGTAGATTACCAACAGACAGTGCTCCTCAAAGAGCACAATGTTACTCTGATACAGTGGATACAAAGCAAAAGGTCGTCCTCGTAAAAAAATTGAACCTCAGAAATAACAGAGGCGATGAAAAACACTATTTATGAAACACATATAGAAGCCCGTTCTGTTAGAGAATGAAGAAAAAGAAAGATGAACGGCGGGTTTCAAATTTCAACGAGATTCGACTTTTTAACCAGGCCAAAATTAACCAATTCTTGGAATTGCACGTCAAGCGCTCCTACTTCCACATAAACTTAAAATCGACAGTAAAATGAGTACACGGAACCTATCACATGCACACATTCAGGGTTTGAAATCGCTCCCTTGTATAAACATTTCATATTAAGAAAACATGTCACGATTTTGGAAATGTTATTTTAATGATTACTAGTACATGGTGGTTATGAAATTGCAGTGCATTTATTTTTAGAGCAAAAACGGGAATTTTTTTAATTTAAAAATAGAATTAAAGTTGTGACAATAGTTCAAATACTAACTGTTTGTTGAAAAAGTCAAAGAAGCGAGCGGTGCATTTAGTATGACAACAACAAGCGTGACAAGGGAAGTACTGGCAGGGGACTAAGCCACTACTCTGACTAGTCACTAAACTACACTCATGCGATCATTCTGAGTGATTCATTGAGTATGATCCGAAATGTGTGTGCTGGTTCGATACGCCTGCAATGAACTGAATCGCTACAAATGTCAACAAGTTGCAAGATTACACTTATCTTGGTTCCGGGGCACATGGGTGTCGTTGGTAATGAGAGAGCAGACAGGCTGCTGGCTCTGCCCCCATATCAGATGGCCAGCCACTGGATAGAGCTGACATTCTGAACGCCCTCATAGAGTGTGGCCGCAAAGAAGATTTTCATTGAAACGATTCCACATCAACTACTAGATTAAAGAGCTGGGATTGAAGATTAGAGGGAACAGAAAAGATTAGCACAACATTAATTCGTAAGCTCATCAATCAACATCGAACTGCTACATTCAGTCGCTGGACGCTGTTGAAGATTTTACGAAGGAGATCAGAGCACCTATGGACATGTCCGGAGTGCAATGAAGATCAGAGCACCTATGGACATGTCCGGAGTGCAATGAAGATATTCCAAACTGAAACTGATAACCGATTAACCAATTGCTTGATTTGCACGTGAAGCGCTCCCACTTTCACATAAACATAAAATCGACAGTAAAAATGAGTACACATGAACTTATCACATGCACACACTCGGGGTTTAGAAATCTCTCCCTTGTATAAACATTTCAAATAAGAAAACATGTCACGACTTTGGCAATCTTATTTGAATGATTGCTAGTTTGCCCGCCTGTACAGCGTGCTCGTAGCGTGTTGGATGACGGGTGGCAAGCCCCCCGTAACTGCGGCTCAATTCCACGGACAGGCAGAAAAGCCACAGGTTCTCCAGATTTACGGTGTTCGTGGCACCGAACCGAAGGGTTACGATGTCTATGGCACAGAGCCGAAGAGCTGAAAGCTCAAGAGCTTCTGGATCGAACAACAAAAAAGCAAAAATGATTGCTAATACTTGGCGGTTATGAAATCCTTCAACGCCTTTCAACTCCCAACGGAGCACAGGTCCTCAACAAACTTCTTCCAGTTCTTCCTCTCACCTGCCATCCTTTCCAATTCTTTCCATGTTTTACCTATCCTTTTAATATCAGCTACCAGCTCTCTTCTACAAGTATGTCTAGGCCTTCCCCTTCTCCTTTTTCTCTGCGGGTTCCAAAACAAGGATTTCTGAAATTGCAGTGCATTTATTTTTAGAACAAAAACGGAAATTAAAAACAAATTTTATTGTTTTCCCGCAGGTGGATGTTGGAATTGTTTGTCTCCCCGCCAGATGAATGTTGGAATTGTTTGTACACTCTTGCCGTTAAGCGTAGGGGTAGGAGCTTTAATTTGTGTTCTAGGGCAAGATGTTCTTGTTGTGTTATATCTGTGTTTATTTAATTTGCGTTCTAGGGCAAGATGTTCTTGTTATGTTATATCTGTGTTTATTTAATTTGTGTTCTAGGGCAAGATGTTCTTGTTGTGTTATATCTGTGTTTATTTAATTTGTGTTCTAGGGCAAGATGTTCTTGTTATGTTATATCTGTGTTTATTTAATTTGTGTTCTAGGGCAAGATGTTCTTGTTGTGTTATATCTGTGTTTATTTAATTTGCGTTCTAGGGCCAGATGTTCTTGTTATGTTATATCTGTGTTTATTTAATTTGTGTTCTAGGGCAAGATGTTCTTGTTATGTTATATCTGTGTTTATTTAATTTGTGTTCTAGGGCAAGATGTTCTTGTTATGTTATATCTGTGTTTATTTAATTTGCGTTCTAGGGCAAGATGTTCTTGTTATGTTATATCTGTGTTTATTTAATTTGTGTTCTAGGGCAAGATGTTCTTGTTATGTTATATCTGTGTTTATTTAATTTGTGTTCTAGGGCAAGATGTTCTTGTTATGTTATATCTGTGTTTATTTAATTTGTGTTCTAGGGCAAGATGTTCTTGTTATGTTATATCTGTGTTTATTTAATTTGATCTTCTTCTTCTTCGAATGCTTCATATAGACCACCCGTCAACCACACTGTGTGATTTTATGTGATCTGAGCCTAAGAGCGATTGTACGTTGTGCCTGTTATGCGCCTACAAGTAGGACAGCACATCCGATTTCTGCGCTGCTTTTTATTTACTTGGGTAGCATCCCTAGGGCCTATTTTAAAGTTAAAGTAAAATAACCCTTTCATACCTCGTGGTATATAGGGCAATAGAGTGTTAGGTATGTATTTTTCATTAACCTTCGGCACACGATGGGTGATGTGGTCAGCATCACGCCGGCCGCCTTTACTTCCCAGAGCATGTCTGGTACCCAGTTGAGGCTGGGTCGACCTGAGAAACCGTCGCGGTCGTGGAAAATTCCTCGCGCACTGCGGAGTTGAACCCAGACCACCAGCCTTGAGAAGCGAGTTCACTAACAACTACGCTACCGCGGCTCTCTTAGGGCCTATATTAATCGCCTTTTACGACATGTATTGTAGGTAGCAGCGGTACTATTCTTTGCTTCCTTGCGGCCACAACAACACACGAGTGACTGTGGCCTTGATAATGTCTATCCATCTCTTTCATGGTCTTCCATTGGCTTTATTGCTTATGCTCTTTTTATTATATGCTGTTATTGGCTGTATTCCATTCTCATTAAATGTTCGAACCACTGCATAAAGAAATAAAGACAAGGTGTCAAAAAGCAAATGTAGTGGCCTACCAGCTGGCACCATTACTACAACACCCAAAGATCAAGATGGAAGTGAAAAGACAGATGATAAAAGTATTTTCCTACCAACACTTTGTTACCAGTGCCAAACTTGGTCTCTGACAGCAACAGACCACAGAAAGGTCACCACGTGTGAAATGAAATACTTGAGGAAGGCAGTGGAAGTCACCAGGAAAGACAGACTACGAAATGAGGACATCAGAAGCAGAGTGGGCATAACTTCATGCACCGAATACATCGAAAACAACAAATGCAGTGGTTTGGACATTTAATGAGAATGAAATACAACCAACCACCAATAACAGCATACAATAAAAAGAGATCGGGTACTAGAGCTAAGGGAAGACCAAGAAAAGATGGATAGACAATATCAAGACCACACTACATAAACACGGATACAACACAACAAGGGCGACTCATCTAGCCCTAGAACGCAAATTAAAGCTCCCATCCCTACGCTTAACGGCAAAAGTGGACAACCAACTACATCTTCCACCTGGGAATAGACAATAGACAATAGACCACCGTATTTGTTGTATTTCAATGTATTCGGTGCATGAAGTTAGAGAGGGGCGGGTCGCTGTGATTAAGTGGTTACGACCTTGCCTTGCGAGTTGAGAAAGTCGTGGATTCGAATCCCGACCATGCCGTTCTGTTTACGAGTGCATGTTTTTTCCAGAGACCTCTAGGATTGTTGACGGAGCTATAGAGTTCATGCTTTGTGCAATACTCTCGTCAGGTGGCGTGCCACTTCTGCGGATAGGGACTGAGCCATATGGGGTAAACCCGGTGCAATGAAGACAATTCTTTATCTTTTAATAGAGTAAGTGGACAGAGTCAATTATAGTAGAGAGTTTCAATGGTAAAGTGGTTAAGACGTTTGTCTGTCGTTCTGATGAATGTAGGTTCCAATCCGAACCGAGTCACATGTGAATTTTTCATTAGATCCATAGAATTGTTGTTGGAGCTACGGAGTTCTATCTTTACGCAACACTCACGGCAGATGGCGTGCCATCTCTGCCGATAGAGACCGAGCCATATGCGATAAAACCCGATGAAATGAGGTCATCCCTTTGTCCGTACACCATTTTAGTTCATTATTATGTTGTAATATTTACTTTTGCTCATATTTTTCAAGTCATATTTCAATCAAATTTTGGGCCAATAAATGGTCAACAGATTTTTGAATAAGGATTCCTTTAACTGTTTCAATCTTCTTGCTTTGGCTTCTTGTTTGGCTTCTTGTTTGGCTTCTTGTTTGGCTTCTTGTTTGGCTTCTTGTTTGGCTTCGCTTAATAGCAACAGACGCGCGTTTGTTGCCAGGGCTAGCAAGGGGAACAAAGAATAGCAGCACTGCGACCTACAAGGCATGTCGTAAGAGGCGACTGAGGAAGGGGCCTAAGGAAGCTAGCCTAGTAAATAAAAACGTCGCAGACATCGGATATGCTGTCCTGTTTATAGGCGCATAACTGGCACACCGTACAATCGCTCTTAGGCTCAGATCGCATACAAATCACACAGAGTGGTTAAGCAAGTGATCGATATGGAGCGTTCTAATAAGAATATCAACTGAAGTTGGATCTTAAGAGCAATACTTAAGAGAGTTGCTAAAAATAGAAATAAATTTATTCTTTAAAGTCACCATCAAAACAGAAAGGACTTAAAAACTCAAGTTTATTAGACAAACAGTATTAACTTGTGTTCTAGATAAATATATCAATGTCAAACATGGCTTCTCACAAAAGCTAACAAGCGGAAAACTATAAGAACATGGATTAAATATCTTAGACGAGCTGCAGGAGTAACAATAAGAAATACAGATTAAACTGAAGAATTAGAAAAAGACTACGACTGTTTTTCACTTTTCTTCGTTTTCCGACATTTATTTGTTATCTGTTTACCCTTGGCGACTGAGGTAGGGGCCTTGGAAAACTACCTAGTAAAAAAGCGTCGTTTTTTAACTTGAAGGCGCATAACTGGCACAGCGTACAATCGCTCTTAAGCTCAGATCACATTAAGATCATAAAGAGAAGTTTAACAAGTGGTCGATATGGAGCGTTCGACACAGAATAAGAAAATATTATAACGTGAAGAATTTATTCTACCAAGAATTATATACAACCAACATTAAATTAATTGTGTGAAGAACATTTTTTTTTTAAAATAAAACGTTTTGCATATGAAGTGGATTGTCGGAGAAGTAGTACTGCACAAGGGTTTGTGATATGGGTAGCCGTATTTGTGATGTTAATATGTACCTCTAACTCGGCGTTTCCCAAAGTGGGCGCTACTGTCCCCCAGTGGGCGCTGAAGCGTTCTAGGGGCGATAGTGGGTTTAGAACAATTTGGGGGAGGGTGTGTTCAGACGATTAGGGGTAGGTGGCTCCTTAAAGAAGAAATTAATAACAAATATTTTAAAATAAATTATTTTCGTGATTTTGCGATTGAATAATAATTTAAAATTTGAATTCTGCAATTTAATTCATCTTATGCCCGTCTTACACTATTCATTTTTTCATCAATTTTCTATTTCATGCATATAATCATTTGAAAATTGATTACATGTAGATTGAAGATTGATATGTATTACATAAATATACATCAATTTTCTATGCCAAAGAGAAAACAGAGCATGTATATTTGTAGGAGAGGGCGATGGCAAACTGTTATAATGTGCAGGTGGTGGGGGGCGTTGACAAACTGTTATAATGTGGAGGGGGGCGTTACAAAGTTTATGTTGTGCAAAGTGGGCGGTGGGTCGAAAAGTTTGGGAATCTATGCTCTAACTGATTTTTGCTTGAAAGTTTGAATTAAATATTTACAGTTTTCCTCGCCATTCAGGCGAATCTTACAGTTTTCCTCCCCATTCAGGCGAATCTTACTAGATTTCGAAGGTACTTGTAATTTAGATCCCCAAGTAAAGGATGAGGGTTTCATGTAGTCCAGTTGCGTAATGTACGCACATCAGTAATTTTTGGCTAAACTCTATTCGAAACCTGGAATGCGACAGGGCACCTAGAAAGAACAGCAGAATTTATGTGAAAATCTGGAACATCAGTCTAAGCCGTGATCGCAGCGCAGCGAGCGAGAGATAGAGAGAGAGAGAGAGATAGAGAGATTGAGAGAGAGAGAGAGAGTGAGCCCTGGAATTTTCACTAGCGTAACCTGTTGTCAACTTCGTTTTCCGCAACCCCAAAGACTACGAATGAAACCAGTAACTCAATTCATAATGAAAATCCTGGCATATTCTTTACAGGACGTAGCCATTAACCACAGTAAACGAGTCGTTGACTTTCTAGGCACCACTTATACGTTCAGTAGTTTGCCATTGCTTTCTGAACGGTGATGTCTATTTTTACCTGTCGTAAAAATCTCAGGAAACGAATTTGCTTCAAAACTTGCCCACCGTGGGGTTTGAACCAGGTACGCTTGGGTTGTGATCGAGCTCACTACCACTTAAGCTACAGACGTCAATTAATAAAAGAACAACAAAATGGATTATTCATCTCTAGAAGTCTAAATGAAGGTTGTCAAGATATTACTTTGCCCGTGTGTTGTCAGGCCCCACAGTGAGACAAAAGAGTAGCAACACTGCGACCTACAAGGCATGTCGTAAAAGACTTTAAGGAGGGTTGGCGTGGGGCTGGCTACCCTATCCAGTAGAAAATGTTAGTGACAAAATCCAACCAACCATGCACAAGTCACATAAATATACAAATAATAACTGTGCCAAACCAAGAGAAAAAGAAGCTCTTCTAGAAGATTTGCAGGCAGAGATCAATATTATAAAGAAAAGCTGGAGGGAGCTGCATGAGATAGCTAGAGATAGAAAAACTTGGTATGAGTTGGTTGAGGGCCTATGCCCCAATCCTGGTTTTAAAGGAAAAGAGAAAGAGAGATAGAGAGAGACATTACTCACCTCTTCTTTATGATCCTCATCAAATGCCCGAATAGCAATCACCATACTCAGACCCATCTCAACACAGCACTTAGCATGATCTGGGCAGGGATTAGGGCATCCAGAAACACAGTAGTAACAATCTCCGAGTGTGCTGATCTTCTCACAGCCTGAGACATTGCACAGTTTATCAAATCTGCCAAAGAGGTCATTCAAGAGACCCACAAGACGCTCAGCAGTTTTGTTGGAACTCATTTTAGTGAATCCAACAATATCTGCGTATAAAATGCTGACATTTTTCATTTCATCCATCTGGAACTTTCTGAAGATGATTTCTCCTCTAACATGTTTGGATTTTCTTCGTTTCTTTTTATCGATATCATCCTCATTATCATCATCATCCTTGGATGGATGTGTAGCCATTACTGAATTAGCAACAGCTGGAGGCATCAGAGAGTGTATCATCTTCTCCTTAATCTCTCTCTCAATCATAAGATCTTTCTGTGCACTGACCGACTGCCCTATCTTTGAGAAGCTACTTCGAGCCCTCGTATTAGACATAATGTAGATAAACGCACCGATCAGATGTATGATAAGATGTAATAAAAGCTTACAGACTATATAGTCTGTTTCGCACATTTGGGGATACCGTAGGGCTGTGAAGACTTCATAGGAAATTGACAAGGAACCACCGATCCCGCCAGCAAAATAAAAGTTGAGCGGGAAGAATGAATATAGAAGAATTAAAATCTCAACAACACCACAAAACGTTCCTACTGGTGATATATCTGGGTCTTGAAAAACATACGGCAACTGAACGCAAATTACTAAAATTATTGCCAGAAAAAAACCGACTATTTTTGAATGTTTTTTGAACATGTCCGTGTATGTGAATAACAACAATCCAACCATAATAATGAATAGTATCACAGAAGCACCAACGAAATACTGCCAATAAATTGTTGGATAGTTGATTTGTATCAATCCAAAGAACAAAGCCCAACACGCTGAAGCAATTGCAACATAATAAACAATGCATCGGAAGAGTCTTCTAGCTTGTGGATAATAGCATTCAATTAAAAAATGTTCCAAAATCTCACTATCGAATCGTGGATTTAGTAGACTTCCATTTGATCGTTCGAAAGGCTTGGGTAGAAAATGGTAACCATGGATTTTTTTCTTGTGAGGCTTGTTTGCTTGATGAATAGTAACTTTCATGTGATCAGTATCGGTGTTAGAACAGTGTTCAAAGTTGACTTTTGTTTCTGTTTTGGTCTGTTCGCCGTTGTTTATGTTGATATTCGCCATTTTCTGGTGAAAATGAAGTTTATATAACACTAGTTTTATATCACAATTGTATAGCGATGTGTGGAAATATACAAATTTGAGGTGGTCAGTGAGGAAGCTGCGATAATACTGAGTAAATGGGCGCTTTTTGGACAAAGATAGATATATATAGTTTTATATAATCGAGGAAAAATGGATAATTAAATATGAAAAATGATATCAATCCGACGTTTCGGTCGTATGCCTTTTTGAGAAAATAAATAAATACACGGAATACTGACGTTAAAAAAACCCTGTCGTTACAGCCTGACGTACCGCTTTTTAGTGTGATGTAGTCACCGCGAAGCTTTTCAGGTTAGAATTTTTCATTTCTGCCAACAACAGAAAACAATACTTGGCCTTACTGTGAATTCAACACGCGTCCCCTGCATGACGAGCCGCGATCTAATACGTTTGGCCAGAGCTCCTCTACGGAATACTAAATAAACTAAAACGTTAGGTCGAAATAAGAAGGATGACTAGAGGCACCAGTTTTCAGATATTAGATGTTTCATCTTTTGTTCTTCTTCTTCTTTTTACGCTCAATAGCGACCACTTGTTAACCACTTTTTGTGATTTGTATGTCATCTGAGCCTAAGAGATACGGTACGTAATGCCAGTTATGTGTTTACAAGTAGGCAAGCACATCCGAATTCTGCGACGCTTTTTATTTACTAGGGTAGCGTCACTAGACCCTACCTCACTCGCCTCTTACGGCATGCTTTGTAAATTGCAGTGTTACTATTCTTTGCGCCCATTGCGAGCCGCGGCAAAACATGGGCGCAGTGTTCCAACAACGTGTTAGGAAGCAGGTACGAATGTAGTATTAATCTCTAATCCTTCTTATTTTGATCTATTTTGTAGTTTATTTAGTATTGTATTTTTGTTTTCTTGATAAAGGCTACGGCAGAAACGTTGATTGCTGTCATTTTTCTTATTTAATTATCCGTAGCACAGTTGTATGCGGTAATGGGATGTTGTTGGTAGTGTGAGAGACAGGGAGATAACTATAACGACTGGCAGTGTCTAAGACAGGGAGATAGTTATAACGACTGATAGTGTCTAAGGCAAGGAGACAGTTGTAACGACTGACAGTGTCTAAGACAGGGAGATAGTTATAACTACTTGCAGTGTCCAAAACAGGGAGACAGTTATAACGACGGGCAATGTCTAAGAAGCAGAGACAGTTATAATGATGGACAGTGTCTAAGGCATGGAGACAGTTATAACTACTTGCAGTGTCTAAGACAGGGAGACCGACTGGCAGTGTCTAAGACAGGGAGATAGTTATAACGACTGGCAGTGTCTAAGACAGGTAGACAGACTGGCAGTGTCTAAGACAGGTAGACAGACTGGCAGTGTCTAAGACAGGGAGATAGTTATAACGACTGGCAGTGTCTAAGACAGGGAGATAGTTATAACGACTGGCAGTGTCTAAGACAGGTAGACAGACTGGCAGTGTCTAAGACAGGGAGACTGACTGGCAGTGTATAAGACAGGAGACCGACTGGCAGTGTCTAAGACAGGGAGATAGTTATAACGACTGGCAGTGTCTAAGACAGGTAGACAGACTGGCAGTGTCTAAGACAGTCAGACCGACTGGCAGTGTCTAAGACAGGGAGATAGTTATAACGACTGGCAGTGTCTAAGACAGGGAGACCGACTGGCAGTGTCTAAGACAGGGAGACTGACTGGCAGTGTATAAGACAGGAGACCGACTGGCAGTGTCTAAGACAGGTAGACAGACTGGCAGTGTCTAAGACAGTCAGACCGACTGGCAGTGTCTAAGACAGGGAGATAGTTATAACGACTGGCAGTGTCTAAGACAGTCAGACCGACTGGCAGTGTCTAAGACAGGGAGATAGTTATAACGACTGGCAGTGACTAAGACAGGGAGACCGACTGACAGTGTCTATGACAGTGAGACAGACTGACAGTGTCTATGACAGTCAGACCGACTGGCAGTGTCTAAGTCAAGGAGACAGACTGACAGTGTCTAAGACAATGAGACAGAAGTGTCTAAGTCAAGGAGACAGACTGACAGTGTCTATGACAGTGAGACAGACTGACAGTGTCTATGACAGTGAGATAAACTGATAATATCTGAGACATGTATATTAATGCAAGGATTAGGAAAGCCAGACAAGCATTTGCTATCTTGCACACAGTGTGGAAGTCCACAGCCATCTCCACGAAAACAAAGCTCAGGATATGCAGCTTAAATGTGAGATCTGCGTTGATGTATGGTTTGGAAACGTGGAGAGTCACCAAATTAAATACAAATAAGTTTCAGATGTTTGTCAGCGGATGTCTTCGGCGGATTCTCAGACTGAGATGGTATGACTGAGTTGCAAACACAGACCTGTGGATAAGAATAGGACAGGAACCCATGATGGCCCAGGTCAAGAGGAGAAAATTGTCATGGGTCGGGCATACATAGTCGATTATCACTAGACAAGCACTTGAGTGGAACCCCAAGGAAAAGGAAAATATTACATCTTAAAGAAACCTGAAGACAAAGTCTTCTTGGGTAACTGAAAGGTGCTCGACTATCCTGGAAGACCATAAAGAAAATGGCTTGGAAACATGAAGGATAACAAAAGAAACCATCAGAAAACTACAGATCTTCATAAATGGATGTTTACGTAGAATAGAAGGATTGAGATGGTATGATAAGATTACGAACGAGGAATTCAGAGAAAGAACAAAGCAGATACCAGTGGAGAAAGAGCTGTGGAAGAGACGATGGCGATGGATAGTACACATATTGAGAAGATCGATCAGAATCATTGCAAGACAGGCAATGTTTTGGAACTCGCATGGAAAGAAGAGTAGGGGAAAGCCTAGACAGAACTGGAGACGAGAGCTGGTAACTGAAGGATAGGTAAATCACGGAAAGAATTAGAAGAGATGGCAGGAGAGAGGAAGAGCTGGAAGAAGTTTGTTGAAGACCTTGTGCTCCGTTGGTAGTTGTTGAGACGTAAAGAAGAAGAAGTCAAGTAAGTCTCTAAGTCAGGGAGACAGATTTACAATATCTGAGACCAACTGTAACATCAAACTGGTGCGATTACTAACCTATTTAGTGTAACTGTAACTTTAAAAAAAAACACCGGCAGGTTACTGTAATAAAAAGACACAATACTACGCTATCACATCCTCCGAATTTAAGCATCAAACTCGAAACACAATATATTCTTCACTTTTATAAAACTACAACTCCTATCGAATGAAAAGTTTCTCCATGTTAAGTCCACATTTTCATCCTTATAGCAACAACATGATCGTACATAACCCTACACATCAGGTGTGTGTGTGTGTGTGTGTGTTGTCTGCATCTCACAACACAGCGGATGGTAGAATTGAATTCGTCGCGCGCGTCTCGGCGGTGTTCGCTTAAAAATCACCCATCCGTGGAAAAAATCACAACTCGCAAGCCGGCGTTTTCTCCTGATTACACCAGTGCAACCCTTATTCCTGGCAGGCTGGAAGAATATTCGTTTGAAGATACGGGAAAGTGATTTAGTAAACTTATTTTTTCTTTTTTTTTAGTTTTGATTTCATTGAAAAAACTTCACCGAATTATATCTAAATTATAACCTGAGTCTAACGAATTATATCTAAATTATAACCTGGAGTCTAACCGAATTATATCTAAATTATAACTTGGACTCTTCGAAAGACGTTCTTCTTCATCTTCCAACGCTCCATATCAACCACTTGTCACTTTTTGTGATTTGTATGTGATCTCAGCCTATAGTCTGTCCATTAATTCGTGAGCACGTTTGAAATTGATTTTCTCGAAAACTACCTGTTGGATCTCAGTGATATTTTGCATGCAGCCTTAGAATATCCATGACGCTAAAATAAAGCTAACCAGTAGTCCATAGATGCTACAGATTTTGCACATCGGCGAATTCCTTTGATCTTTTATGACAATTGCAAATACGGGGCTCAAATTTTAGATTTTACAGTATCCCTAGAATTTGTCCATGTCAATTCTATTCATAGGTGTATCTCCATATTACCTTGATAGGTCAAGTAATTAAGTGTGTTGCCTTTATGTGCAATCGTGAACTTGGATACAATATGCAACAGTTAGTCCTCCCTTCGGTCACCATTAGACCCCAGGGTGTCTTAACTTCACCACAAATTGTATGATGGTAGACGCATTTGGATATGGAAATATATACGTTGCTATTTCTCAGTCTATAATCAAAATATGATTTGTATCATCCCGAATCTGACGATTCCATGAGGTTGATAATTGTTACTGGCTGGACAAATTGTAATCCATCTCGGTGCCAGTACTCGTCTTCCTCTCGAGCACATGTTCAACACACTTCTTCCAGAACTGCATGTCTATCATTGAGAAGGACTCACGTGTCAGAACTTCAACATCACACATTTTAAACGTCCTGTTCTGTTCGGCAACTTGCCCTTTTACTTTATCCCAGACAAGCTCTATCGGATTGAGGTGAGCATGATATGGAGGTAGTCGCAAAGACGTGTGGCCGTATTCCGCAATGATTTTGTCAATATGAAACACCTTTGTCTTATTTGTCATCCTCACCAGGTGCAACAACTCGGGTTTCAAATATGTATCATCGATACATTATCCATTACCAAGCATGATGGTCTGTTTAGAATTTGAAGTAGATCTTTCTCCATCCAGTGCCTGAAAATATGTCCATTCATTTCTGTGTGGTAGTCCCTACCGTCGGTACTTTTGATTGGAAAATAAGTCCAGCGTCATGGACAAGACCTTCTTCACTACTTCCTGCATGTGTTAGTATAATACGCTGGCCTTTGCTGCTTGGTATTTTTCTTTCTGTTCACCGTCTACTGATTGCCATTCTTTAGCATTGGTGTGGTGAGCATTGACCCAGGATTCGTCCAAATATACAATATCATAGCCTTGCCTCCGCCGCTCACGGATCTGCTTCAGGTATTTACTTCGGGCAGCAATTAAATGTGGCTTTTCACAAATAATATTCCTGCCGCCTATAGTTTTTCTGAAGGTGAAGCCAGAGGCTCTTACAATTTTCCATAGAGTACTTTTAGAAATGTCTATGCTGCAATCTGATTGCAGTTTTAATTTCAGTTTCCTGAGAGTAACAAGTTGATTTGTCGCAAACATTTTCAAGAGCTCCGTCTTATGACATCTATGTCAAAGTCGTCAATTGTTCTTTTCCTTCCTTGCTTGACATTAGTGCACTTTGTGTCCTGTTTAATCCATCGGGAAAAGGATTCTCTATTCAGACCAAGCGCCAGTTGCGTTCGTTTCTCAGGGTTATGAATATCGCAATATAGATGACCTCTCTTAGATTCCCTACGGAAGTGTTGGTATAGTAAAACTGTAACCTTCTGCATTGTTATAAATGTGCACTTCAGACTCATTATGAATGTGATATCAATGTCAGTTTTGATAAGCCAACAAATATGATACAATAGCTTCATACAAATAGCGAGATACGCCTATAACTATAAAACGGTATCCCAATTATAACGTCATATGCTTTCCGCTTTCAAAGTCGACTGGGTTAGGTGCACGGGAATTCGTGAAACTCACGATATTTCAATGTTACCATAATGTATTTTTAGAACAACGCGTCTGTGTACCGTAAATCTGTTACTATTGTGTACAATCCGGTGAGGTTGATTTTAATATAACCTGAAGAAGAAATATTTCAAACTACATCAAATTTTCTTGGAAAAAATATTTCTCTAGCGTCATGGATATTCTAAGGCTGCTTGCAAAAATCACTGAGATCCAACAGGTAGTTTTCGAGAAAATCAATTTCAAACGTGCTCACGAATTAATGGACAGACTATAATAGCGATCTACATTGTGCCAGTTATATGCCTACAAGTAGGCGAGCACATCCGATTTCTGCGACGCTTTTTATTTACTAGGATAGCTTCTCTAGCTCCCTACCAAAGTCGCGTCTTACGATAATTCTTGTAAGTCGCGGTATTCTTATTCGTTGCACCCCTTGTGGACCCCAGACAAACACGTTCAAGTATCCGAGTGTATCCAAGTATCCGAGTGTATCCAAGTATCCATGCAAGTATCCGAGTCGACAGGCAAACTCGTATGCATTACCGCTAACCTGCCCCCAACTTAACTCTTCCAATACCACGAGTGTTACTAAGAACAATCGGTTCATGATATTGTAAGCTTTATGTGTTAGTTATGCGCCTACAAGTAGGTCAGTAAATCAAATTTCTGCGATGATTTTTATTTATTAGGGTAGCTTCCGTCCTTACTTCAGTCGCCTCTTACGACACGCCTTGTAGGCCGCAGTGTTACTATTCTTTACTTCCCTATTGAGTCCCAACAACACAAGGGCGCTAAAATGGCTATACAATGCTTCAGTATAGACATCATGTTCTGGGAATCCCTGGCGTAAAATCGCTAAATGTGTGCTGCAAAAACACAAGAGGAACTGGCATAGATGAGAATCGTCGAGCAGTTGATCCGTTGTGAAAGGGAGCTGTGGGAAAAGACAGAAAACACAACATCCACATATCCATCCTTGATCATGTTTGCCCTACCTGTGGTAGGGGATTGTATTCTAGAATTTGACCCTATAGTCACCTCCATACACACAAGAATTGTGCAGCAGCACACGTATGAGGCTGTTATCATCATCGCTTGCGAGGGACGGTAATTATTATTATTTAAAACAAATATGGGAAAGAGGAGGGGATGTATCTGTTGCTAAGTGATTAAGCCATTGTCTTGTTTTGTCGTGGGTTCGAATCCTACGTCTCTCTATTCTGCTCGTCGTGCTTTGGGCAATACTCTCGGCAGGTGGCGTATGATTTCTGCGAAAAGTGAGCAAGCCGTATGGTGTGATTGATTGATTGACCCATCATCATTTCACTTCGGTGAGTAACCATGTGTCCTCCGATCTCTTTCTTACATAGGTAGATATCAGTGGCAGTTCACAAACTCCTAGCACTGGCGAGGGCCTTAGTGTAATTTGTGAAGATATTTGTATGAATGTTATTTTTAATCTGTTCTAATTAATTTTGACCGGGCAGCGGCTTTCCAGCCTGCTCTTCTCGATTTTGAATTGGCAGTGGTTCTTTTCCGTGCTAAACTTGAACACAGGACTTACGTGTTATCATCCGTCTCCGATAGGACTAGGAACTAGATCTCACCTACACTGAGACCAGAGATCTCTGGAAATATATCCCGATGGCTCCACGAGGGATCGAACCGAGTACCTTTGAAACGAGAGTTAAGCACCTAACCTCTATGTCACAGATATACCTCTAACTCTATGCTACAGATATACCTCTAACTCTATGCCACAGATATATCTCTACCTCTATGCCACAGATATACCTCTAACTCTATGCCACAGATATACCTCTACCTCTATGTCACAGATATATCTCTACCTCTATGCCACAGATATACCTCTAACTCTATGCCACAGATATACCTCTAACTCTATGTCACAGATATATCTCTACCTCTATGCCACAGATATACCTCTAACTCTATGCCACAGATATACCTCTAACTCTATGCCACAGATATACCTCTAACTCTATGCCACAGATATACCTCTAACTCTATGCCACAGATATACCTCTACCTCTATGTCACAGATATACCTCTAACTCTATGCCACAGATACCCCCCGATAGAAATCAGGTCAATATTAATTACATGACATTAATAATTGAAGTAGACGACAACGTAGGAAACGATAAAGACATGCTGAAGTCAAGAATGCTCAAAGTTCGATCCCTGGAGACATTGGATAAACGGCAGATAAATAACAATTAAATGATTGAGATTAGAAACAAAATGTCTTTCCAAATTGACGGAGTAGCCAGCATCTGCCAGGCAATATGCAATAAAAAAAAAAAATGAAATATTCAAATATAAGGATGACAATAAAACAATAAAATACATGATACAAATGTCTCAGCTCCACAAGATGTCAACAATATTTTGATTTATGACTGTTCGCTCTTTCAATGGTTTTCATTTCAAACCTAATTTCAAGTTTCGAGCGATGTTCAACTCTTTTGATTATGTTTGATAAGTTTGTTTTTATGTTTATATCTGGCAATAAAATTGCAATTATTTAGTTGTATACGCCAACGTCTTTAACGAGCAAGATTTGCTCATGTTTTTATTAAATATAAAAAAGGTAATCGACATATCTTTCCCGAAATAAAGACCAGTGATAGAAAGAATATCTAAAGACTAGTGATAGAAAGAATATCTAAAGACTAGTGATAGAAAGAATATCTAAAGACTAGTGATAGAAAGAATATCTAAAGACTAGTGATAGAAAGAATATCTAAAGACTAGTGATAGAAAGAATATCTAAAGACTAGTGATAGAAAGAATATCTAAAGACCAGTGATAGAAAGAATATCTAAAGACCAGTGATAGAAAGAATATCTAAAGACTAGTGATAGAAAGAATATCTAAAGACCAGTGATAGAAAGAATATCTAAAGACCAGTGATAGAAAGAATATCTAAAGACCAGTGATAGAAAGAATATCTAAAGACCAGTGATAGAAAGAATATCTAAAGACCAGTGATAGAAAGAATATCTAAAGACCAGTGATAGAAAGAATATCTAAAGACTAGTGGTAGAAAGAATATCTAAAGACTAGTGATAGAAAGAATATCTAAAGACTAGTGATAGAAAGAATATCTAAAGACTAGTGATAGAAAGAATATCTAAAGACTAGTGATAGAAAGAATATCTAAAGACCAGTGATAGAAAGAATATCTAAAGACCAGTGATAGAAAGAATATCTAAAGACTAGTGATAGAAAGAATATCTAAAGACTAGTGATAGAAAGAATATCTAAAGACTAGTGATAGAAAGAATATCTAAAGACTAGTGATAGAAAGAATATCTAAAACTAGTGATAGAAAGAATATCTAAAGACTAGTGGTAGAAAGAATATCTAAAGACTAGTGATAGAAAGAATATCTAAAGACTAGATGTAGAAAGAATATCTAAAGACCAGTGATAGAAAGAATATCTAAAGACCAGTGATAGAAAGAATATCTAAAGACCAGTGATAGAAAGAATATCTAAAGACTAGTGATAGAAAGAATATCTAAAGACTAGTGATAGAAAGAATATCTAAAGACCAGTGGTAGAAAGAATATCTAAAACACAACAAGAACGATGGATATTACCAACTGTCCAGAAGGGACCAGACAGTCATACTTCGTCTCCAGACGGGTCACAACAGAATGAGACACCAGCTGTCGGACGGGTCACAACAGAATGAGACACCAGCTGTCGGACGGGTCACAACAGAATGAGACACCAGCTGTCGGACGGGTCACAACAGAATGAGACACCAGCTGTCGGACGGGTCACAACAGAATGAGACACCAGCTGTCCACTATATTCAAGATAGGCACCAACGACCTGTGCTCCTGTACTTACGTTTACGTACTTCTTCGTAGTTCGGGTTCAATTCCTAGTCGCACGAGAGAGCCATGATGGTCTAGTTTTATACCGATCATACCTGCTCTCAGGTCGACCCAGTCTCAATTTGGTATCAGACAAGCTCTAGGAAGTAAAAGAGGGCAGGTATAATGCTTACTACAACGTGTGCCGATGATCAAAGAAAAATACCTGTCTAACTTAGTATTTAGTATTAGCCAATATTCCCCATGGTATGAAGAAGGGTTCCTGTTCACATATCATTCGAAATTAAGTATAAACATACATATGTTACTACAGGGGTTCAAGATAAAAGTAGTCCGATTGGCAAGTTTTTGATTGTCACTCTGGCAACTTTTATCTTGTCAATGTCAATCAAGTGCCATGCCTGCCGACGTAGGCGATCATGTCTCTCCATAACTCTCTTTGCTTGGTGCATGTAATCAGTTCTGACGTCGATATTTTGTCGAACCATGATGTCAGGCCATCCAACATCTTCTCCTCTGTCTTCCACGATCTCTCCTTCTCTGAATTTTACCAGTAGTCACCAAATGTTCTAAACTTTCTCTTCGCATTATATGACCATGTACACCCTATATAAGAATTTGTGTGGCTTGAAGATAAGGTACTCGGTTTGTTCGCCGCTTGGGTTGAAGATAAGGTACTCGGTTTGTTCGCCGCTTGAGGCGATCGTTACATTTTTCAGAGATCCTTGATCTAAGTGTAGGTGAGATCAAGCTCCTTGTCCTATCGTAGATGGACGATAAAAAGTAGGTCACGTGTTAAAGCTAAAGAGAGTACAAGAATCCTTTGAAGTATGAGATCGATGAAAGTATGCTACAAGCCGCGCTACAAGCCGCGCTACAAGCCGCGCACAGCCGCGACCCTGTCAAAATTAGTTTAAAAAGATCACTTCCCGTTCGTTCTTCGAGCGCTCCATATCAACCAATTGTTAGCCACTCTGTGTGATTTGTATGTGGTCCGATCATCAGGGGAATTGTACGTTGTGTCAGTTATGCGCCTCCAAGTAGGCCAACACATCAGATTTCTGCGACACTTTTATTTACTAGGTAGCTTCACTAGGCCCCTACCTCAGTCGCCTCTTACGACATGCATTGTACGTCGCAGTGTTACTATTCTTTGCTCCCTTTACAAGCCCCGGCAACACACATGTGACTACACGTTCCTAATTTCTTCCGATTACTTTCTACACAACAAATCAAATTCTCATTTCATTTGTCATTATTTTGTCCTCGGTTACTATCTTTGTAACAATTCAATATTCTTTGATCACCCTTTTGCGA